>JAPZEB010057395.1:0-10139 GCA_029783705.1 Chaetodon striatus
TGGCTCCTATTGCACATTTCCTCCTGCCTGCTTTGAATGATTTGCAAATTAGAGGCTGCCTTTTGCTTGTCTACTTCTTGCTCTTCCTCTCCATGTTATTTTCATTCAGTTTGCTTTATTTCACCTGCATCATTTGTCGTTTTCATGTGCTTATTTCCCTCTGTCTTTCTCTCCACAGCCACTTCATCTCTCAAGCCCCTGTGTTTCCTGTCTAGGCACCTCTACTTTAGAAGGTCTTCCCTTCTGTCTCTTCCACTTTGTGGAGTATGAATTAATCTGATTTTATCATGAATAGTTAACGGTGAATACACTGGTATGTTTGACTAGATTTTATTGGAGAAAGCAGTTTGATTTGACAGGCTTGACTAATTTCTTACTTGATTTTTAGTCAGATGGTGGCCTTCTTGTACAGTTGAAATACTTCTGGGCGATCTGTTCTTTTCCCCATCTCACTATCTGCCTCTTTTGTTGTTTAGACATGGCATCATGCTCCTCCTTCAGCATCTTCATCCTGGAACCAACCAACAATTGTACAATTTTAAGAAAAGTTGCTGAGAAACAGCTGAGGCAGTAGCTGCATCGCACACTCACATCTTTTCCAGGCCCACACAAGGAGGAAGATTCATTCCTCTAAACAGCACCCACATCAGGGCAGGTTTGGCAGCCCGCAGCAGTGTGTCACAGTCGTCTGCGGTCATGTTGTCACACTCAGACATCAAAATCTTCAAGGACAGAGGAGCCACAAATGCTTGCATATAACATGCAGGCGCCGCCTGAGGGAATCAGAAAGATGTAAGGAATCATTAGACCGCCACACAGCTGCATGGTTAATGGATTATGTTTAAGATCTTGCCATTAGTGGGGAGTACTGACAGAAGAGACTTTCATCAGCTTGATCATGCTCAGAAGACTGCGGAAATTCCGCTTCTTGTTTGCCTAAAAATATTGAGAAGAAAAAAAGAGGAGAAAAAACCAAGGTGTGTGGACTAAAAAGGGTACAGTTACAACAAATAATCCATAAAATATCTATTTACCACTAAGACAATCACTTTAACGCTCCAAATAATCCATAACCAATAATTATTTACATCATTTTAATGTAAAGGAATCTCATGTTTTAAGTGCTTGACTGTGCTTGTGCTTGTGCATGTGTATTCTCACCATTTTGTTAACTTGTGGGACTTTGTCGGTTTTGGCAGGATGGACTGATGGCAGCATTTGGAGAAAATCAGATACGAGGGGGTTGGAGTCGCTGTCTCCCACAGGCAAGTTACTGAGAGAAAGTGGAGACATTTTTTTGGTGTATAAAAATGGTTAAGAAAAAATAAAAAATTCAAACATTGCATCAATCTTTTTTTGTTCTTTTTAAATTGTAAATCATTTAGTAATTAAATTTACCTTTCAAATCTTTTCTCTCTTTACTCTTTTCTGTATCCCTTATGTTTTGTATCTTATCCCTCTGTAAAGAATTGCCCTGGTGTATGAAATATGCTGTACAAATAAAGCTGCCTTGCCGAAAATTAAAATTTAATTTGAAACAACTTTGTGTTTGCACCCATCCTAATGGTATGTGCATTTCTGTTTGTGGGGTGGTTTTGTGGAATGGACTGGAGGAAGAGGTCAAACAAAGTAAATATATGAGACAGTTTAAATGATGTTCATAAAAATATTTTTTGCAAGGTACAGAAATGAGAAAATTTAATACAAAGCATGGGTAGTATGAAGAGATTGTAGGGATAGACACTGGGCTGATAACTGCTATAGAATACTGTTAAGAACAGATAAGCACAATGCTTCTTCTTATATATATCTTTACCATTATCTATTGGTTATTGTCTTGTTTTGTACATACAAACGCACAAACATATTATAAATATGTTCTAATTGAAGCGTATTCACTTTATGTCAATTTAGTACTTTAATCACACAGTAAAATTCTATTGAACCCTTTTTCATTTTTCTAGCAACTTGCTTCAAATTTGCTTTTTGGAGCCATTTTTTATTCATTTTTTTATATATATTTTTTTATAAGCAGGCAGCTAAACATTAAACAAGCTTGAAAATGAACCAAACACACACACAGAGACACACTTGCAGAATTACCTGTTTTTGAATAGAGCTTTCAGCTCCATCATCTTCGGCACTTGGTATCCTGTAACACAGCAATCCTTCATTATTTGTGTGTTGCACAGGTAAAACATATCAGAACTGTGTGTTCTGAGTGTTTGCCAAGTATTAGTTGGGACTCATGTTACAGAGGGCATTAATAATGCGTGCAAACATACACTCTCACATTCACACAGAAAGGACTGGGATTAGCATTTGAACGATGAATAAGCTCTGTCTAATGTTGCAAATGCTCTCCTTTCCTCTGTCTGTCTCTTACACACAAATTTAATTTAAATGTAATTCAAATTTCATTCAAAAACAGTACACAGAGTTTCCTCACCCTTCCTCATGCAAGTCCTCATCTGATGTAAAAAAAGAGACATAACATAATCAGATGTTTAAGTCAAAGGCACAGAGGGTGTTCATGAAGCTGAAACGGCATGGATGAAGGTACTGATGTGCAACAAGTAGGTCATAGCACAAAACAATTTTACTCTCTGTGACATAAAGAAGTTTTAAAGGTCCAGTGTGTAGGATTTAGGGAAAAATAGTGGCAGAAATGGAATATAATAAGTGTGTTTTCCTTAGTGTATAATCACTAGAAAATAAGAAGCGTTGCGTTTTGGTATCTTAGAATGAGCTATTTATTTGTACCAGACAGCAGCCTCCAGGACTGAAAATGAAGCCAATGCAAAGTCCCAAAAACTGCATTTCTTTGGAAATTTCCATGTTAACATTCCCAACTATACAGAAGAAATAAACATTTTCACAGCCTGGTACAAAAAACAGTTCAATTTCAACATTCACAACAACTGTACAGGGGTGAATTTTTATATTTCTCATTTATATTTTATCGAGGCTGAAAGTTACACAAATTTAAGGGCCCAAATATGGGCACTTCTGGCTCAAAAAAAAAATAAAAATAAATAAAAATTCAAGGCTTCAAAACAGGAGCCCATGGTGGCTGCATCCATTACTTAATAAAATCTACACCTACATGTGGAGCAGGTGGGTCTACTTCCACAGAGTTCACCACAATGTTTCTACAGTAGCCAAGAATGGAATAACCAAACACTGGCTCTAGAAATGTCCATTTACATTTTTGCCTCGGCCACCTCTCCTACAGGAGAAGTTTCAGTTGGCTGCAGCCTGCAACCTTAGCCGCTAAATGCCACTAAATCCTACACAACTAGACGTTCAACCACACATTCTTATATTTGATGATTTTATCTCTAAAAAGATTGACTTAAACAATAAAACAAAAAACATTTCTTGAGGATCTTATGACATTTTTATGGATTCTATAGCAAAAAACAAACTTACAAAAACAGGTTTGAACAGTGGCACTGCAGTCAAATTAAAAAGTACTTTAGACAAACAAAAACATTGTTAAGAAATAAAGCTCAGCGAAGGTTCAATAAGGAAACCTTTCTTTGTGCTCATCTATTCACAATTGTCTCCCTCCCACTGCTTCTTCTACTCAGCTGACTATGAGTGCTTACTCTTATCCAATCAAACCTCGCCACGATCAGGGCAAGGTTTGACAGCCAATTGGGACAATGCTGCAAAATGTTAAGTCTGTTCTCTCCTCTGCTGCTGTCAGCTGACATTTTAGGCCGAATTGTCACACCCTCCTCCACCCTGTTCACCTACAGCCATCGTATCCTGCTCAACAAAGGCTCATTCCTCCACTCATCCAGAACATCAGCACTTATCCACCTTCTCCACATCTTCTTCTCATCTCATCTTCACCACTAGCATCTAGACCCTGTGGAGGATGGGGTTTCCATAATCACATTCATCACCCTCTTTATATCACACCATCTCTGTGGGGTCAAATCGCCAGACTTTCCACATTTTTCATTCTTATGAGCACATGTAAATAAATATTCTTCTCTCATGATTTAACTGGTAATCAGTAGAGCCACTTTGCTTTCCCCGTTTGTTTTTTCAAGAAAAAGTAATTTGGGTAATTACTACTGATGAATAAAATTCCATGAGTGCTCTGTGCACCTAGACATCTATATACTCATCAGTGCCCTGCATAACTAAAGAACGACTTCAGGAACAGAAACACTTTTCACAACCTCATTGTGATATTGCAAAATTGAATGAAGTCAGACAACTGTGACAAAGAAAGTTTAATGAGAATCTCAAAGCAAATGAGTGTTCATTAAATTACATACCATTTTTTTAGTCATGCCTTTGATGTCAGGTTTTTCTTCAGGCCTCCCACCTGATGGCTTAGCTGAACAGGTAATAATGACTTATTATGAAATGACACACATTTATGTAAATATAAACAACATGCATGAATTCTGGCATTTGTAAGAGGAGATGATGGTGTTGCTTCTTACCCAAGGCAGCACTGGCCATGATGAGTAGAAAGAAAAATGTTCCTCCCTTTGGAGCCATGGTGAAAACACCAGCCTGCCTGTCTGTCTGCTGAGCATGAGGACAAAGTGAGCATTAATATCAACACATATTACAAGTGATTCTGACTGAGATTTGCAGTCTTTGCATTTTGTCATGACTTTTTTTTTTTTTTTGCAGTAAGTTATTAGACCTCTAGTTGTTATGGAGCCGGTCACCATGTGAGCCACCGCCAGTTTTCTGACAGACTCCCTCCTTTGAGGATTGGTGATGTAGTTACCACCTTTATTACTCACCCTACGGGAGACTTTGTAGGACAGCACGCTGTGAAAAACATGTTCAGTACCGTACATGATGTTCTTGTCAACCTCTCCCCTCTTCCTCCACAACCACTGCACAACACAAACTTTGAATGCCACATTGTCTCTCACAATAATGTTCCCTATCAAACATTTGCATCTTGGTATTTTGCCATCACACAATTTGTTTGTTTTCCATTGATTTGACTTCTCATTTAAATATGCCCGATGATTACCAGGAATGGTATAAATAAAGATATATAAATAACAACACAGGAATATTTACCTTTCTTATAACCAATTGTTTTGTAAAGTCAGACAGGTTTTTATTGCAGAATTATATATTTGCTGGTTATATAATCACAGGTATGTATCATTCATCTAAAATTATTTAAAAAAAAATTTAAACATACAAAATAAGTTATCATAAGTAATGAAACACACCAAATTTACTTATAAGTAATCATAAGTAATAAAACACACCAAAAACCATCTGTTATATACCTGTATCAGCGATGTAACTGCCTCCACAATAATCAATGAAACTGTCAACACATCACAAAAACTGAGACAGAACTTACTGATTTATGTATAAATTAGTTTCTACTTACATGATCTGTGTCTGGTGCCAAGTAGATCCTAGAAATAATGCAATTTAAAAACCAGAATGTAGACAAAGTGAAGGTGTGCCTTTTGGTCCTCTGCCTCAGTCTCGTCTCATGTGAAGTGGTTGGGTGGTTACCTGTACTTAACTGAGTTGAGGCAGGTGCATGGTATTAAAATGCCTAGGGGGTGTGTGTACAGCGTTCATGAATATTTCTGATGTCAACCAGTAAATGAAAACACCACTGGTAAGAGGTACCATCAAGGTATGACACTCCTATAAATAAATCTTATCAAGCGTAAAGTTGCAGCTTTTATTCTAATCCTTTAATAAAGTCAAACAAATGTGACACCACGACACACAATGCTGAATGGCAAGTAGACAATAGAGCAGTTGTGCATTTATTTTTGAGCTTATATAACAGGATGTCACGATTATTCATCAGATCGTGCATCGTTTTGATGGATGGGCCGACAAAATCCACACAACAAAACCAAATACAGCTGCATTGTCCAAATACAATAATGGAACTACAAGCAAAGTAACAAAACAAAGGAAGATAACCCCAAAATAAAAGCTCTATTCACACTCTCCATAGAGGAAGAGGGCAAACAAACATCTTTTGAATACACATCAGTGACCCCGAGCACATTTGAATGTTAAGGCCATTACAGAAGTACTGTGGGTTAAGGTGCAGCTGTAATAGCTGACAGATATTAAATCCAACAAACACAATATGGAGTTCAATTAGTAAAACACCACAATTATTTCTGGAAATTCAAATTTCCACTTCTATACATGTTTTTGCAGTCTTTAATTTTCTTTTCACACACAAATGTGAATCCAATTTTCCAATAGCACAAAAATGTCTTTTAAAGGGGAGCAGGAGACAAAAAATATCCCCATGGGAGGAATTTAAGAGCAGAAAGATTTTAAAGAAAAGGAGAAAAACTGTTTGCAGCATCATCATGAAATAAGTAAGTTAAGTAAATATCAAATCTCGACTGGTCCATGTCCAGATCAGTGCAGACTACAGTAACTGGGCCCACAATGCAGACAACAAAGACTGACAGCTCTGGTAGAAAAGGTAGCTGCGAGCCATAAACACAAACTCCAGCCTTCAGTAAAGCCCTTCACAATCATGTTGGTGATGTGACAACATGATTGTGACAAACAGCACAGTGTGCTTTGCACGTAATACCCACAGGACATCCTCTTCTAATTAATTTTTAATCACACTCATTAGCATTAGCAACCGTTACCATCTTCCCTATTAGCTGGCTTCCTGTGTGTGTATGATAGAAGATCTGCCAACAACACTATCAGCTGAACAATTAGCGGGCTGACGTTAATGTATTCGTGTCTTTGTTGTTGCTAAAATAGAGTCCATACATACAGATTGTTGCTCTGTACAGAGAAAGACACGAAGGAGAAGCACCGTGTCTGTTGGATGTGTTTTACTCCATGTTTCCTTCCATTTTGGAGCCAATAACCTCATGAAGGTTTGGGTTGGTGAAGTGATCTGGAAAAGACCATTGACACTTGTTAGTGGGTGAGATTAAGTTTGTGTTAACAGTATTGTTGATTTGGATCTCATCACCGCGGCAACAGCTACTCTATCTAGGGTCAGCTGTTTAACATCTTTGATGTCCCTGACTAGGAATGGGAATTGATAAGATTTTATTGATACCCATGACATTATCAATTCTGCTTACTGGTCCAATTCTTAATTAGTTTCCTTTCTGATTTCTGATCATTTTTTGGTGTGGAAAAACAGTGGGCCTACACATGTTTTCAGTGTCAACACAACTGTTTTATTATCTCTGACTCTGAACACAGTGCAGAAACAAAGTAGAGAAAAAGTCATGCATGTGACTCAAGTCTTCATCTAAAATAGATGAAATTAGAGAATATCTGTTCAGTGTGCATTTTTATTTGCGTTATTTTAGTCGATGAAAATTCTGCTAAGCCTGCCTGCACGGTACTCATGTTAATATAATGATATTTATCCTCAGTAATGGATGGGCTGCTTGGTTGTTAAGCAGTGACACTTGAATGTAGAGTGTCAAATACATGGCATTCCTGGAAATTAAGCCTATGTTGTGTAGAAAGACATTTTAGCTTATTGCTGGTGCTACCACACTGGCTTGAATTTATGATTTTACAGACATTACAATCAGCACTGTTGCCATCTTTGGAGTGTTTCGTCCTCTCCACCATGACTCCTTCTTGTTGCAAGTCTAGACACATGAGTTTGATATCATTGTTTTGCAAAGTGCAGCTGTCACGATGATCATGTCTTGATAAGCTCAGAGGCATTCGATGCCGATGGGTTGGACAATTTGGACCTGGTGCTCAACTGGAACCGAGTCTCAATTCCCATCCCTTCCCCTGACCTTTCTGATGTCACCCAGCGCCTCAGTGTGGCTCATGATGCGTGTAATTGTTTTATTTGGAAAATTAAGAGCCTGTTTACACCTGGTATTTCAATGCAAAGGACTGGGTCATCGATGCAGGATGTGGTTGTTTTTTGTGACAGTGCGCTTAAAGCTCTACAACTTCCCCATTTTATGTTGAGTTGGATGTAGTTTCCTGCAACCAGCCCTCATTTTGCCCTGTGGAGGGAGATATGTTGAGTTCTGCTGATAGATATATCTCTAGCTGTACTTACACAACTGCTAATGTGACTAGCGAGCATGCTACAGTAAGCAGCAAGTGTGGATGTAATAACTGTGTGCAGGGCAGTAATGTAATCTGAACACAAGTGGTCAGCTGGCGATGCATGATAGGCATAGGTGTGAACAGCAGTGTGTCTCAGCTGTGTCCCTATGTTTGGAGCATCCAAATGCATGATAATACCAGGTCTGAAAAGGCTCAAAAGGAGGCCTAAGGCACAAAGAAAACAGTTGTATTCCAGGCTTTGCTTACACAATACTTGTTAGTTTATATCTTGAGCCAAAATTAATTTATTTACCCAAAAGTGACAAAAGAAACATTGGAATGAACATTTGACCGTGTGTGTGTACAACTCACCTGCAGCAAACTCGCGGATGTCCGCAGGCCTTTTAAGAAGCACTTCTCTGTGAGAGGACAGGAAATGTGTACAGTAACTACACAACTACAGTATAAAGTCTATCAAGGAGACTGTGCCCTTGGAGTGCTTAAAAACCAAAAGCACACATACAAAGGCAAATACTGAGGCACAGCAACCTAAAAGCAGCTGAGATTTTCACTGAAGTTAATTTGTTTGTGGATGAATACATGTTGTGTTTTATCAAATTCCATTGTGGCTGGCACCAACCAACATGTAAAGTATGTTTATGTAATATGTTGTATGGTAAAATAGGTCACATTCAGGGCAGCTTAGAAGAAGCTTTAGAGAGTATGGTGATATATCTCAAAACAAGTACTGGCAGTGTTTTCTTGCATCTACACCAGGGGTGTCAAACATAGGGCCCAGGGGCCAGAACCAGCCTGCCAAAAAGGATCCACTCTGACCAACTGGATGACCTCGCACACATAATACTGATGCACTTGTGAAGGCTGCAAGTTTTCGGGAGCAAGTCAGACACTGAGTAGCTTTCTTTATGTAAAATGCTGCTTCAGAGTACAGTTTTTTTCTTTCACTTGAGTTTGGGATGACGTGATGTGATGTTGGGATTACGACACTGGACAAATGTCACTGAGAAATATTACTGAAATTGCATTTACTCTTCTGGGGACACAACAGGCTGTTTGTTATCTGTTTTGTAAATGGACTAGCGTTGTTAAAATGTACTTCTTTGACCAAAACAACGGGAAAATTTGGAGGGGTTTGTTCTTTTTAGGACATTATGCAATGGTTTTAGGGGTCTGGCTCGCCTGTGATCAAATCAGACTGCATGTGGCCTGTATACTAAAATGAGTTTGACACCCCAGCTTGAAAGAGTATGGTAATTAATCTTAGAACAATAAATGGTAGTATTAAGTAGTGTTGCATCTACTCTCTTGACCTTTAATAGTTCAGGCTTTAATTTAGACATTTTTTAAAGTAATTGCACTGAAGTTGTTTTATTTTGGATTTGAGATGCTGACATGTCTATTTAACAACTTTGTAATTTATTATAGGGGTTGCCATATTATTTTATACCAGACCAGGACCAGACCAGACCCATTTACAGATGTTGTGTTACAAAGGCTGGTCTTATTGTGTGGTGTGAGTTACTCAGTGGGATTTGTTTGAGCTTTCACATCCATAATGAGAGAGCCAACTTAACGCTGCTTCTGTATACATGAGCATATTGAATTTCCTCTAGTCCCAGTCTCTATCATGATTAGTTAACTTCACCGGTAACATGAGCAAAGTAAGCTAACAGTTTATCTGCTGACTGATTTTATTTTTTAAACATGAGAAGATGAGCAGACTAACCTTAGAAAGTCGCCTATCAGTACCTCTACCTCCGGGTGGGATCTCAAATACTTCTCATTGTCGATTCTCGTCTTGATCTGAGAGTAAAAACAAAGTGTAAATCAGGCTTGCTAATCAACAGCACTCTAGTCCAGCTGCGGCTAATTGTGGCTAGCTAATGTAGCGTTAGCATTTTAGCATCGTAAGGTCCACTCGGTGTTACCTTGAAATGTCGCAGTTTCTCTTGCTGCTCAGGACTTAAAACACCGACGTCCAGCTTCGACAGACCGCCCGTTCCTGCCATTATGTCTCTACAAGTGTTTGTGGTATTATTTACCGCACAGTGTTCACTCAGCGGTCTAAAGTT
>JAPZEB010057396.1:0-10138 GCA_029783705.1 Chaetodon striatus
TGTGGGATTTTGGGCTGTCCCAGATGGAGGATGACCAATGTGAAAGAAACACACCTGCAGTATATCTTTGGTTGTGGCTCTAAAACGCTGGTCCTGTGTCTCACAATGAGACATTAAAGGACAGACGTTGTCAACTAACTGTTGAACAGAGGCTCAAAGGTCAGTTCATGCAAAAGTAGAGGGTGAGCTCAGAGGTATGACATCATGAGATATTAACATTGAAATTATAGTATTTAGAGTTGCAAAATTCTAGGAATATTCAGGGTGGAAACTTTCCATGGGAATTGAATCTATGGGGAACAATGGGAAATACCAGTAGTGAAATGGGGTTATTTGCTCAGACTGTATTTATATGTGAACAGAAACAAACTTATAGAAATGAAAAAATATCACCAATTTTGTTAAGTTGGACTCCTGTGAAAAATATCTTGTAACCCAAATTTCCCAATCTTAACTTCCCTTGGAAAATATACGGAAATTTAATACTAAGCAACCAATACTAAGCACATTATTAAATAGGTACGACTATTACTGTAGATTGAAATTGTGAACTCCCCCAAAATTCCCCAAATTCACAAGCCAATCTTCATTTGAAAAATTTCACAAATGTACCTAATATTTCCAGACCCTTTGAATCCCTAATCCTTTCTCCTCTCCTATATGTGCCTTTGTTTTATGTCTCTCCTCCTCGACAGTCATGATCCTGCAGCTTGTGTCTCGGTGTGACTGATGTTCTGTCTCTGCTCCATTTGTCCTCTACATCCTTTCTATCCAATAATTTAGGATATTTACGGTTTTCTGCTGCATCTGATACATCTCTTTTATAAGCATCTAGCTGCCTCTTGTTTCAGCCCCGTAAAGCTGTCTGTGCAGCAAAGCTTTGTGGGTCGGGGACCATGTGTTCCTCTCTGGGTTTTAACAACAGTCAGGGTGAGAGCGCCTGTGCTGAACGTTGGAGGGTAGTTTGGATAACAGCCTGCATCAGAGAGCAGATTTTATGGCCTGTGTGTTACAGTAAGAGCTGTTTATTGGGAATGTGTGGCCATGCTGAGTCAACAAAAAGACACTCGTATACAGTGGCAATATTTAAAGCTGAAATATGCTTGTTTCACTGATCCCATATAATACACAGATTCTTATGTGCTGTCTGTAAATGTGGGCACTGAAGAGCCTTGAAATGTGACTGAGAGTTAAAGATCCACAAGATGTTTAAAGTCTGAAAATCACAATAGTAAGATCATTTTTAAATCCAGTGTGCATGTGATTGTCTCAGTCATACAAAAACAGGAGGTGACAGATACGATCAGAGGAGACAGAGAGAGAAAAAAAATCATTACGACCCATTCGAACCAGTAACTTAGCTAAACTCAACATATATTTAGAGTCGAGCTTATCTTCAGTGTGGAATACTCCAACATATGGGGAAACATCTTTTTTGCATGGTGGTTTGATGACACAATCAACATCATTTTCATCTGTGCGGATCAGGTACAAAGATATGTATCAGCCTGGAAATACAAGCAGGAGGAAATTGACAGCCAAGTGCCATTAAAGTTGCCTTCTAACAGCTCCAAAGCTTTCAGAGTTACACAGTAACACACAACAGTTAACTTACACATTAGAGCTACATTTAAAGACCAAGAAGAACCACTGCAGAGTGCAGAGTGCAGAAGAAGACGAAGACGAAGACGAAGAAGAAGAAGAAGAAGAAGAAGAAAAATATATACTTTTTTCATACAAAGTAGCAAAGTAGAAAACAAATGAATAAATAAATACATAATAAATGTTTTGGTGTGCCGACTAATTTGTTTTCTACATTGTAAAATATTTGACTGTACATTTACAGTAAATTATTGGCTACTAGTTGCAACACTTTCACAGTAAGTTACTGCATCATTTTTCAGTAACTTGTGAAATGAAGCTGATCTCGCAGCAGTTATGCCTGCATATTACTGTGATTTAGCAGCATGCTCCTGTAAAATTACTATAATTAATTGTAACCTCAAAGTTAAAGCCCATTACATTACTGATATAACAGTATGTTCCTGTAAATTACTGAATTTAACTCTAACGTCACAGTGTACATACATCTGATTACTTAGCGGTATGCTACTGTAAAATTACTTTATTTGCCTGCGTGATTTTTGCAATAAAATTCTGAATTTGGTTAAATATCACAGTTCAAGCCTGTGAAGTGATAATTATGTAGTTTATTGTGTAATATTATGGTTACATATTGTTAACTTCCTGCAAATAATTTGCAGTGTACTGTAGAAAACAACATGGCGGACTCTGTGGATGAGGACTCGCTCTGTGTGTGGATACAAATGGCTCATATTACGGTAACAGAAACACAATGATTCAGTTTCAGGTGATTATAAACTAATGAAAACATAGTTATGAAAACGTATTCAGTGTCTGCCAATATATCCCCCTAGTTCCTACACACTGCACCTTTAACACATTGTGGTCATCCATTAAACTGATATCCATCTTCAAGTCTGACTCTGGGTGAAGACAGACAACAAGCATATGTCCTCAATTGTCAATATAATCTTTTAATAATGTTCCTAAAGTATGCAGCCATGTTGATATGAGCTTATATAGACCTACGTAAATCTCTGATACACTAGCTGCTGGCTCAGTGAGGCTGTTAAAGGCTTTAATTTCCAAATTTCCAACAAAGTGAGGATGTCTGGTCATCAGCAGGGCGTGGTCACACTGCGACCACCACAGGGACGCCCTTTCATTGTCTTTACAGTCACAGCTGAGGAAGAGGGCAAAGAAGATGGAGAAAGAGAAATAAACTGCATAGGAGAGAAGAGGAAGAAGAGAGCAGGGTCGACAGAGTTTATCTCTGATGGCTCCTGACAGAAAACAACAAGAGACCAAAAGAAGACAGAGAGAAGATGGAGAGTGGGGGTTTGGGGAGATGAGGGGAAAGCCTCCGGAGAAATAAAGAAGAAAAAACAAACTGGGAGGGGGGGGTGAGAGGCTGAAATGAAAGGCTGGACAGAGGGAAAGAAGAAGGAGGGGCAGAGATAACTGACAGCTGCTGGTAGAAAGTGAGTTAGTGGCAACAGAGGCTGATAAAAAAAGAAGAGAGAGGCTGAGCATACTCGGTCTGTAGTCAACAGTCAAGATGAAACTCAAAGAGGTTGCTACTTCGGTATTTTACTGACCCTGAAGCCACAACAAAGTCAAATAATTATTTAAAAGCATAGATAATATTAATGATTTTACCTGGTTATTTTCTTCCTCGTTGGCTGTACTTTAAATTATCACTATCTAGGAAGATTTTGGATGGCACCATTATTTGATTTGAGGGTTTATGGTTCAGTACAACCTTCGAAAAGTTCAGACACAGCTTAAAAGAGAGAGAGAAAGGAGGAAATGAACGACTGAAGGACTGCAGAGCAAAGACATTCAAATATATTAATATATCCAGAGTGAATGAGAGTGACTGATGGACCAAAGGTGGAGTTGGATGGACAACTGAGTGAGTGTCTGAGGCCAACTAACACACACACACACACACACACACACACACTCAAAGAGGTGAGGCCTGTGATAAATTATTCACAAGCCTGGGCAGGCTGCAAAATGTCAGCAAGGTACTGCACATGCTCAGACCGCGCCACTATACACACACACACACACACACACACACACAATCTGCAGGTCTATCAGGCTGAATGCTGCACATAAGAGCATCTTCCCTCAGAGTTCAGGAGGAATCACTGCCGTGTGATGCTGCAACTTGTCGTGCTTGTGTGTATCTGATCAGTGACAACTCTCAAAGATAAAATGTGAGTCTCCAAATGATGGAATGTTCAGGAATGTGTGTTAAAGAGACACAACAAAATGTCAAATACACAGAAACAAGACATGCAGAAAGCTGTGGATATAAAACCCCATTCAGACAGGATTAACATCACAGCGGAAGGTGGGGGATAAAATATTCAATGTGCTTCTCTTCTGTGTAAAAAATGTCCTTTTTGCCATCGGGAAGTTACAGCATCTGGTATGTAAGAGACACGGATATTCAGCAGCAAAAAAGACAAAAGAAAACACAAAAGAAAACAGAAAAGCCTCCAGAGGAGCAGCAGAGAGTTAAAGGACAGGCAAAGACACTGTGTGATGTATTTGAGTCAAAAATCGACTTTTTCTCAGTCATGACTCAGTCAAGTGTGAACATTAAAAACATATTGCTATCACTCAGTGTGGCCTACACTTCCTGAAGATATGATTTTGATATCTCCATCATTAATTAAACAGTCAGAAACCCACTTGGAATTCAAAAAAGACGCTGCAGATCTTGCCTGAGAATCTACACGTTTTTAAGTGTTCTTCAGTATCAAAGCAATCCAGTGACAGTTGTCTGGACATCCATGGGTACACTGAGAACAGGGGCTGCTAACAGCTAATTTGGCATACCTTTAATGGTGCCCATTTGGTCTTTTTAGGTGGCTAAAATACATTTTGCTGCAGCCCCCATCCACAGCGGGACATTGCTTAGCTCCTGTGCCAGTGGATTTGGTTTATCAAAGACGCTAGCAAAGCAACACAGTACATAAAATAAGCACAGTGGAAAGTCAGACAGACCAATATGGTTAACTATATCTTTAAATGTTACAATTACAGCTAAAAATGACAACAGAGGGGCGCCCAGTAGCTCAGTGGTTAGAGTGGGCATCCCATGTACAAAGTCAATGTCATTGGCACTGCGGCTGTGGGTTTGATTCTAGCCCACAGCCCTTTGCTGCATGTCGGCGCCTCTCACTCCCCCTGTTAGTGTTAAAACTGTCCTGTCAAATAAAGGCAAAATTACAAAAATATAGTCTTACAAAAAATAGAAAATGACAATAGAAATCAAAAAGTCATATCTCCGCAAATCAAATCATTGCCAGTTGTCTACCCAAACGTGTTGGCACAGCGTCACAGTGAATTAGTCTGCAGGTTGCTCAGGCCTGAGGATTTACTGGTTGAATTTTCCCCTTAGCTAAGTAATAGTCTTCAGCCTGTGAGATGATGTAATGCATGTTATTATCTGGTACATTATTAGTGCACACACACACCAAGACAGAACCAAAGCTAAAGGTCTAAATGACCTGATAAACCAGGCTCCTCTGACTCCCTTAACCTGAAATAAGATACCGGGTTTGGCATTCTCCTGAAATCAGATTACAGCTTGAAGTCAGGAATAATCAGATTACTACAGAGTGACGACATGAGCCCACCTTGCTGTTAATTGACCAATCAGAGGTCAGCAGCAGGTGGGAGACTCTTCTCATGTCCTATCCTTGGTCTTTAATCTTTTGGCTGTTTTATCTTAAACAAATCTGAGATCATAACAGCATAAAGATATTTCCCGTAACAGTCAATGAAAACAAGAATATGTTAAAATGACATTTTCCTTTAGGTCTTCAGCTCAGAGGTGTGGTCGTCCGCTCTCTAAACGCTCAGTGCCATCTGCTCTGCAGATTCCATTATGCTATGAAGAAAAAGACATGTGCACGTCCCAGAGCCCAAATGTTTTCCAAATCTAATTATCCCTTAAATTATCCCTTAAAGGCTACGGAGCGGGAGGAGTCCTCAGCCTCATCTCGTCTTGAGCTCCTCATCCATCATCTAAGAGATGGCAGCAAACATCAGGAGGAGGAAGGAGGAGGAGGAGGGAGGAGCAGAGCGTGGAGAGATGAGAGGATGAAGAAAGAACGCTGAGGGATTTTCTGTTGTTTGTCTTAATGGAAAGGCTGCGATGTGTCACATTAAGACAAATGAATGTTTACTACATGGACAGCTTCGTGTTCCAAATTAAAAATGTGTCAATTTTTGGCAAAAGAATAAAAACACAATGCTCAAAACAAACATGAAACATCAGTGATTCTCCAAAGCTCCTGTTAAATGCTGCTTGGTTCAGCCAGTTAATCTGGTTGCTACTGTAGATATGTTACTGTATATCCACCAGTGTGTGTCTGCTCTGATAGATGATGGCTGTCGTGCCAAAAGTTTGGAAAATCTATGAAAACCACACTGCCTGTGGTTTTGGATTGATGTGTTTAATTATCACGTATGGCTGCAATGTAAAACTGAAACAATTAGATGATCAGCTGATGGACAGAAAATTAATCTGCAACTATTCTGATAATCAAATGATCCTTTAAGTCATTTTTCAAGCAAAAATTCCCTCGTTGCACTCTCTCAGTTGTGAGGATTTACTAGTGTGAAAGCTAATTGATCATTTTTGGACTGATGGTCAGACAAAACAAGCCGTTCAAAGACATCAACTTTGGCTTCATGAAGTTTAAACTGCAATTTCTCACTAATTTCTGACATATAAGACACCAAGCGATTAATAAAATGAGAAAATAATTGTTACCTACAGTAAGTCTCTAATGTTCAAGTGTACGACTGGCCAATTAAACATATCGTCACACTCCACCTCGCCCTCGATCAAACAGAGACCTGCAGCTCACATCCACAGAGGAGAGAGACAGAGACAGCACTATAATGTTTTCATAATGTCCTGACCTCATGCTGCTTTTAGCTGGGGGCTACACGCCACTACTCAAAGGCTGACACCCAGAAAAATCACCAACAAACCTTAATAAGAAGAAAATACAGGCAGAGGGCAGGTGCAGACACTGCCACATGCTGCCAGCGGGTCACAGGGCTGCAACTGTATGAGATTTTCACAGTATGATAAACGTCGCAGAAAATATTTCACAGTGTCACAGTATTACACAATTTATATTATCATCAGTCTGAATGACCATTAAAGGAATGAAAACAGAGCTTTTTTTTACTGTAACTGAAACCTGAAACCATTTTGTTACTGAAAATATGTGTAAAAAGTCTCCCCTTCATAAAATAACTAAAACAAAGGGGAAATTCTTTGTCCAGTTGCATTTTTTTTTTAAATATCATGACTAAGCAAAAGTACATGGTACAATAAGCGTCAACTTTTATATGATGGTATACCTCAGAACCAGTATATCGTTGCAATCTGATTTAGAGGGATTAATATTGTTAAGAATGTTAGTTTCAAGAATTAAAATGTCAATAAATATCAGAATACTTAAGAAAAACAGAAACAAATATTTGAACGTTGCAGCAAGTTGAAGTTCTGTATTAAAGATACCCTCATATAAAGGTTTAGATGATAGCTTAAGACTTAGCGCCCCTACTGGTTGGGTTAGGCTAAGGAAAAGAATGAAGTTTGGGCTTCGTGACATCACGTTACCCGATGACATGACATGACGTTATGTTGAGTTTGGGTTTCACATGGGACCAGTGGTCTCCTGGGCAAAAGTCCTGTGTTTGTTTAACCCCTCCACCACCCCTAAGCAGACTGGCACTCTTAATATTAGGCTGCCGGTCATATGATGAAGGACAGCCTGCAGAATATACAGTAGGTCACATGATCACAGCCACTGACTATTTTGTGGGTTATAATTATAGAGCATCATTTTTTTAGGTATTGATTCAAACAGTGAATGAGAACAGTCTGCTGTATTTGACATGTTGTCAGCTGGTTTCAACTTTAGCCAAGCTACTAATATATTCAGAAATCTTAAAGTGAGAACAATCATTAGTTAAAAGTAGAAACAATAAATTGATTTGATGCATTAAAACGGAAATACTTGAATTAAATGCTAAGAAATGTTCCACACTCAATTAAATGTATTTCATTACTTTGCTCTCAGCTCGGTCTCGTCAACCTGTGTTTAGGATTTGACAAACCATCTCAACAAGAGGTCCACCACAGTACCACCTTTTCTCTAGAGCGTTCTACCTTGAGCAAACTTGATCCACCAATAAAATACTGTGAGGTGTGGTTGAAAGCTCTGGAGAATGATGGAGGAGAAGAAGACAAAAAGTCATGGAGAAGAATCAACTTTCATGGTCATTAGTTGTGTGATTTATGATTTAATGAAATGTACCTCTGCTATTTCTGCGTTTTCAAGACCTTATCCGTTTTGGTTGGATTCATACATGCAGCAAACAAAACCTGAACCAACTAAACAATGAAAATATGGAACATGGTATTGATTCAACACTTAGGAAGACTCATCCAAAAATTTTAAGCACCAAACACTTAATTTTCTGCATTCTGGTGAAATTTTCTGAATCCATTTTTGCATGTTCTGTGTCAATTTATGGTGTAAATGTCTTTCATTTCAGCAGAATTAAAGTCCTCTGCTACTTTCCTGTTTTGATTGGGGAGACAAATGCACATGTTCTTCATATTGAGGGGGATGTGTCCCCTGCATCACCTTCAATATCTACGCCTTTTTTCCTGATAGAAATCACAATGCTATACTGTTTTCTGACAGCTGCAGCAAAATCTTCCTCAGAAGAAATTGTGATCGAATGCCTTTCTTAGTTTTTCTGGTATTGCAAAATTACTCCTGTCAAGTCTTTATTTGTTTGTAATGTCACAATATGGTTGACAGTTGACAGCTTGTCTGAGAAAATCTTTTACAAAGAGAGATTGAACGATAATATTCTCTATGTGTGAAGCTCAAACACAAAACACTGAAGGGTCAGTCAAATCTCTTGGAACTGATTCTGGCTGTCCTTGTCCAGCAAAAGACAGAAGAAAATGAATCCAACTAGACACAGTAAAAAGTCACTGTCCTCCCAAACAGGAAGTGCTGCTGCCCTTTATAAACGTTTGGAATTGGAAAATCCAATTTGTCAAGTCAGCAGACCCCCCAATCCCCCTGCCGTCAGCCCCCGCTGTGTCCTCTCCCGCCCTTCAAACGCCACACGTGGGTCGGCATCTTTGCCAGCGATTTGGCTTCGATATGTGTTAAACATCACTGGATATCCCCTCTCCTGCCTCTGCTCATTCAGTTAAGATCCCATTTCCATGCTAACATGACACCTCCTGTGTCTCTGCCCCGGCCCTGCAGCTCACCTTCCCCACCTCCCTCTAAGGTGAAACCAGGCAGGTCTGAAAATGCTTCTTAACCTCTAAAGAGAGCGCTGGGAGGAAAAGGATCTCAGAGACACTTCAAAAGCAAGGTGATAAAGCAGGTATATCTTATTCATCAAAGATTAAAAACTGTCTGGGTCTCTTCAAATTCAACCACATCTTAATTTAACTGACAGATCATTTGATAGATATTAATATACATTCAGTGACACACAACCATGCATATTAATCATATACTGCTGATAGAATAAATAGCTCTTCTGCAAATGAACTGTAACTTTGAAGTTAGTAAATCTCTTCTGCAAACACTGATGAGTCACATTATAAATGCTAATTGGCAGCGTTTGTCAGCTATTAAAAAAAAAGGTCATGTCAGCACTTCCAGCTCCTTTAAAGCCCTAATTTCTTCTTAATGAAAAGACTGTTTCTAAAATGACTACCAAGACACACATTACAACATGAAGAGTCTGAGAGGCTGTTTGAGAGCCTGTTGAAGTGATTCTACCTGCACTGTACACTGGGTTTCCCCAAAACCAACTTTGACACTTTTACACCAAACCTGACGACCTGTGTGTTGAAATTACTACGAGCATCATTTCCTAGGTGAAGAATGAACGCTCAGTGGTGGGTTAGCTTCACCTGCAGTGTTGCCAGATTGGGCTACTCTCTGTTTAACTGGGCAGGTTAAGTTGTTTTTAGAGAGCTGTCATTTGGCCAGTTTCCACTGAAAAGATGGCTCAGCCCCATCCTCTTCTCTCAGATTAGTGGGCCCAGCTTGACATGCCATGACTGATAACCATGGATGTATAAGGGGCCATACACATGCCATGTTTTTTCCACCCTCAAATTCATTGTTTCCAGTCTAGACGCATGGCAGGTGCCAGAGCGACACCATCGTGGAACACACCCGTTCCTGAGCTGTGCCCTGAGATGAACAGGCCTTCTGGAGTGCAGCAGCACGCACACTGTGTCATGTGACGAACAACAAACAATCACAGCTAGCAGTCTGTAATAAATTTGGATAAGTTGATCATTTTAGTGCAGGGCTGCCAGAGCTTAACATCTGTCCCGCGGACAATATTTTTGGCCTAATACATACTTACAAACCCTCACTCGTGAACAAGACCCCGAGATATTTGGACTCCCTCCCGCCCTTCTTGAGCTTTCGATTTACTAGTCCATCTCCGTCCCAGC
>JAPZEB010057397.1:0-10132 GCA_029783705.1 Chaetodon striatus
TCTGTGAAAACATGGATGCTTCACGTATCCTCGCAATACATATTTTAAACATTTTCTATACTTTTTTTTTTAAAATAAAAGAATAAGCTTTTGATAAAACCCTAAATTTATTTGTTTTTGACACAAAACACATTAAAAATTATTATACCGCTAAAAATCATGAGGACTTCCTGACCCCCGTGGCTCTTTGGTGCCCCCCTAAGGGGCTCCCGCCCCCTTGGTTGGGAACCACTGATCTATACAATTAGCATAGTTTCAAGATGGACACTCAAGATTAGTGTCACCAATTACAGTAGTCACCAAATATCTGACCAAACGTTTCTGTTTCTGAGATATGACGTTGAATAATGGCCAGAAAAGTGTTTAACATCTAATGTCACAGTGAAGTTGACCTTTGACCTTTTAAATATAGAATATTATCACTTCATCATTTTATCCTATTAGAAATTTGTGTAAAGTTTTGTTACAATTTACGTATAAATTCTTAAATTATGGACAAAAACATGGTTTATGAGGTTGACCTTTGACCACGAAAGTGAACATTTGTGCCAAATTTGAAGAAATTCCCATCAGCTGTTCTTGAGACATCATGTTCACAAGGATGAGACAGAAAGACAGAGGGATAGACAGATGAATGGACCACCCGAAAACAAGACACCTTCAGCCATGGCTATCGCCAGCGCAGAGGCATAAAAATACACCATTTTAGAAATGTTTATTGATTTGTCTCATAAGTTTAAGATCAGCTTTGCAATATGCAGATTTTAAAACCTCCTAATGAAATCAGTCCCAACTATCAGCCTCGAAGATTCAAAGATTACTGATGTTACATGTTCAGTGATCCAGACAGTCACTCAGTCAGTCAGTCAGTCAGTCAGTAAGTCAGACACTCAGTGAGTTAGCTGTTGAGCCAGTCAGTCAGAATACTGCTGCGGTCTAGGAAAGTAAAACATGTAGATTCCTATCTGGTAGCCTATTGGCTACAATCAAAGCATTTCCCCATTTACCAATCAACACTCACATCCCTGCAGACAACAAAGCATGAAGTCACCTCATCAGTCAGACAGTAAAACAGTCGGTTTGCTCCCGCCAGGATTTACAGCAGTATAGTAGTGCAGCTCACTGTGCTCCGCCCAGCCCCGTCTAGCCACAACACCTGTCTGCAGGTGTCAATGTTAAAGGATCCTGTTGCAATGCAACACTGCAAACACACACAGCCCCTGTGTGTACATATGAGCAGAGGGATCCAGCAGTAACAGCACCCTGCCTCCTTCATTCCCCCTCCTTATCACAGCATGGCAGAGAGAGCATCAGAGGAGAGCAGGGGGTTGGGAAGTGAATCCAACGAAAGAAAGGCAGGAGAACTACACCGCAGACAAAAACCTCAGAATTAATGTTCCCAATACTACAGAGATAAAAACAAGCAGAAGAAACCCACTGCTGTTATCACTGATCATTGCACCGTCTCCTTCCATTAGGTCTTTATGACAATGCTGCTTCAACAGTCACGATGCCACTAGATGTTAAAGGTTCAGACTCTTTAACAGCATCTTTCAACACAGCTCACAAACCACAGCAGACATGCTGCAATACCATGTTCCTTTTATAACTTATGCAGCAGCTTTCACTCACACACACACACACATATACTGTAACTGCAGTGCTATCTTTGGGCCAAAGACAATGTAAGATGCAGAATTCACTCTAATATATGTAATATATTCATGTGACAAACACACCAGAGGCAGTTTCAAAAACACCACAGCAGATCGAGCTGGGGTAGGCAGTTTAAATTTGAGCATACTGAGCATACTTTGAGCATATTGTAATTTAACTGGTCTGAGAGAAAACTAGACCTCTGCACCTCCTCTTGGCTCTGTTTCCAGGGTTTAGAAAATTTTGCCTGTGACAGGACACTGAGGCTGATTACAGGTCAGTTCAGAGAGAGGGCGTTCCCATTTGCTGTTCTACAGATGCAGATGTGCATGCACGTGTCTTCTGTGAAAGTGTGATTCAATGGCGAAGAATCCTAGAGAGAGAGAGTTGCTATTCCAGCACTGCAACAACTGCCTACACTGCAAAGCAACCCAAAAAAGGAAGACGGACTGAACAAAGAGTCTAAGAGAGAGTCTAACAATAAATAAAACAAAAAACAAGTCAACATTGGCGAGGCATTTCAGTGATGGAGAGAAAGTGTTTCTGCTAACCAGAGCTAAAGGCTAAAACTGTGTCTTCAAGTTCATGCTCATGTAGCTAATGTAAGTTAGAGCCTGAATCACAGTGTGTCCTTCACCTCACTCGGAGGAGAGCAGGCAGCAGCTCTGGGGACCAACCCCCAGTCAGCAACTGCTGCAAACTGAATCCAGCCAGTACATATCCCAGCTATGAAGGACCACACAGCCCCAACCTCCCGCTAGATTAGCAAACTTTCTGTTGCTGCCGTTATATAGGTTACACCCAGCGCTACCACTGGCCACCAGCCCACTGTGACAACTGGCGCTCAGGTTTGTGCTGAATTGGAGCTGCTCCAACTGCAGACCAAAGATCTGCTGTCTGCTCTCCTCCTAGGGAAGACGACCACAGCAGCAAGGAAGAAGGTGGAGAGACCGCGTGGTGGCTAGCAGTTAATTCTTGTACATTTGTGGTCTGATAAACAGAGAGAGAGAGAGAGAGCAGGGCTACAGGACGCTGAGCCAATGAGCTGTGTGCAACTCTACAATGAAACAAGATTAAATAAATCAAAGTATGGGAGACACTGGGTTACTGTATGAAGCGTGTGCATATGCCTGTGATCGCCTGGTGGGAGGGGCTTAGGATAAAGAGGGGGGAGCTGCAAGAGGAGAGTATATTTTCAAATTATGCTGTTTTTTCTCCTTTATATTCTGTATTCATGTCTCTTGGTTTTTGCAATGTTTGCTTTTATTGTTAGTTTCATTTTCTCGTAATATGCTTATGTCATGAAGCAAAGCTCCAAAGCAAATTCCATTTATGTGAAAACCTACTGGGCAATAAACCTGATTCTGTTTCTGGTTATGTCCTCTCTAAGTTTATTGAATTAAACAGGTCTGCTGTTGTGCACTTCTTTGCCCCAGATGGTGAAAACAGTTGACCAATCACAGCTTTGTAGATGAGATTAAGAATGGGGACGTCATCCAACTACATAGCTAGATGACTAGATATCTACAAGTCCATGAACCACAATGTACCCAGTTCCACTCTCTCAGCTGATTTCCAGTCATCTCATCAATAAAACTGTGATAAATACATTCTAGATACATCCATGAAAACAAACAGCAGAATAATGTGGAATAATACATTGATGTAGCTATAGGGACTGTTGTCAGTGGACTCTTAGATTAACATATTGAGAAAAAGTGAACTGCTCTTTGCAACCACAACCACACTGCTTCCGCTTTGTTGAAAAATGAAGATTTATCACTTGCATCTACCCTGCCAACCTCATTTGTAGGTTAGGCTGCATTCTACATTAAAAATCTAACATTTAGTAGTTGTTTTTTTAAGGACAAAGTATTGAGGACTCAAAATGTTAACTACTTTTAAGCCAATTTATAAGTAAATAAATTATTTCCCCACAAAAACTTACTCTTAACATACTCTTGGCAGTGGGGAGAACTGCTTTTAAAATATGTGTAACATTTACACACAATATAATAAGTTAGCTGAACAAAACAAAAATGTTATTACATTATGTTCAATCAATTATTTATGAGACAGTACTTAAACTGAGGACCTAAACTGATGACAGTATTTATATATAATATAATGTCAGTTTAATGTCAAATATATTCTTAATTATGTAAATTTCCAGGCCAGACCACCGTTAGACCTTATTATTTTATACATGGGATTTTATTGGTTTTTATTTTGAAAATTTGGAAATATTCTGTAGCTCCAGCAGGTTGTGGCCAGGCTGGTGTTGGAAGCTGATAAAATCACAAGGGAAAACGGATTTATATAATGGGATGGGGAAGGGCTTTATTTTTTAATCCTTTATTTAACCAGAGTAAATAAAAAGCAGCATTCTCTTTTCACCGTCACATCTGGATGCCGCCCTGTGCAACCACAGTCTGAACTGTCAGCCAATGAACACCTCCACCAGAGGTATTTGGGGTTAACAGCTGAGGGCCTTGCTCAAAGGCACCATCCAGTCACAAGCCCACTCCTCTGACCTTTAGGTCACCACTGCCTCCCTGTTATGAAGTGTTTCTGGTCACAGTTTTGATATATGCATTTCTGTAAACATTTCATTGTGACTTTGATGGCACCAGTGGAAAATGTAGCCTCACGCCCATTGCACACACAAATGAAAGCATACTGACAGATGTCCGGAACCATAAAAGCTTCAACACATGAGCTTTTTTATTCCAAAGGAAGTCACTGTCTGGTCAACAGCTCTATTTTATTGTTCAGTGGCTACTGAGTCTAACATAAAGTTGGGTAATTGACCACAATAAACTTAGTTTTAAGTTGGGTATTTGAGGTCAATTCACTCCAAACACAGTGGCATGTTCTTAGTCACATTTATTAGTTATATCATACACTGGAGCCTGTGCACATGGCCTGTACAGGTGTGAGCCCTTATACTAGCCTGCTGGCGCATCTCTGTCGCTCTGCAATTACGCCTCCAAAACACTACTGTTGGAGTTCAACCTAAGTGATGTTAAACAACAGTTACTTTTACTGAAATGACTTCCTTTTAATTCCTTGGAGCTACTCTTTGGAGGTGAATGTACTTTTGCTTAATGTTATTTCCTCTTTTTCTACATTTAGTGATGTCCACACCAATGTTTATGGAAGTCTCTTTCCACGAATTTGCTGCCATCTGTCAGTCCTTGCAATGTGGCAAATGTACATGTTTACAGGCTTTCTCAGTTCACCTTCTGATGACCTCGTTTATTTCTGTAAAGTGGAAACGATTTCTTTCAGAGGAAGCAGAACTTTTATTGACTTTTTTTTTTTCAAAGACAAGAAACGATAAATTGTGAGGACAATAACACCCCACAAAAATAGCATTTGAGGTCATGTGTGTGATTTATCCTGACTTCATACGAGTAGAAAAAACATCCACTAGCTGCTAGGCTAATTTATATAGTGCAAGGCATCCCAGACACACAAGCGCTCAAGTGTAAATCAGGCCACGAGGAAGTGCACCAGGCTTTGAAGTCAATTTTCATAGTGGCCAATCAATTAAATTACAGCTCCCAAGTCTGTCGCGTGACCCCACAGGGCCCAAAAAGACTTTTTTCCATTGACTAACATTGGGAAAGAATTGTCTGCAAATCGATGAATACATTTTTTGACCATTCATCCCCTGCAAAATGACTTGTTTCACTATTGGTCCAATAACATTTGGAAATTGTTTTATCCCCATCCAAGTTTTTGCACACTAAGTCAGTTTTTCTCCTTCTGAAATTGTCTCACATCTAAAAATAAATACGACCTCAAGTTGTGTCAGTCATGTCTGCACACTGAGTCTGAAACTTTTGTCTGTCATTAAAATTTTCAGTACAGGTTTGACACTGTGTCTTTCGCATCCACCAGAAACCTTTAGAGAGCTGTTTGACCAAGAATTCGTAAAGACAATGTGGCAGCAGGACGCAACCATGACAAGACAGAGGAACTGGGTGCACAGAATCATTTGATAACTCAGATAGCTCACTTTCAAAGTAATATTCAGGTGAACGGTGATGAAGAGGAGGGAGATGAGACAGAGAGAGAGGACAGCTGCACCCCTTCATGCAGCTGCAGTGCCAAATGCATGACAGGGAGGGAGTGATGACAGCCAGAAAGGTAACTCCAGAGGAGAGAGGCAAAGGAGGAAATGTGGCTTTACATTTTGTCATGTATTACAATTTTTTGCAATAAATACAACAATAATATGCATCAGAATCAGTGTGCAAGGTTTTTGTGTAAACGATTTTTTTGGGATGACAGATTAAAAAAAGGCATCTGGAAAAAAAAACAAAAAAAAACAGGCTCAGCACGCAAAGGTCCATAGGCTGGAAGAAGCCGGCTCGGCCAGTGTAAGCCTCTAGCGCCTTCTGATGCCCAATAATGCAGAAGTAGTGCCAATCATCCAGGTAATTTCATCCCCTGGAAATAGGTTTTTCTTTTACTTCTTGGAAACTGAGCAACTTTCATAGGAATGAATGGGATCCTGCCTCCTGCAGTGTATCCAGTTCTCTTAATACATCCATGGTGTAGATGCTCACAATGGTTCAGGCCATTTGCGTAGGCTACCGTACAGACTTTGCATCAAGCCTGCATAAAACTATAAATCCAGGTAGTGGCTATGGCTTCAGCTATGGCATAAACTACGATGTACAGTATGCATCTATGCCAATGCATAAATATACACAGGCCTTGAGTAAGCCCACAGAAGTTAAACACAAGGGTTGGGAGATAAGCTGTCATCCTACTAGAGGACTCCAAGATTTCATTTTCAAGTAGCTTTCAACCATCAAAGGGTACGTTTTTAAAATCTACTAACAGTTGTTGTGCCAAGTAACTGATACTATTTTGGCTGCTGCTGCCACTGTTGTATGTGTTACTATGTATGTGTTAATATACATGTCACTGATGCTGACTGTGTGTGTGCTGAGATGTGCATATGTGTGCAGTGTAGGCTTATTACATGCTGTTGGTTTTGTGTAGTAGGATGTGTGGCTGTCATGCACCCACAATCTGCTGAAGTGCACACAGCCTGTGTGAAGATGCTATTTGTAAGGAGAATGTGCAGTTTGCTTAAGACATCAGCTGATGTTTTGGTGAGAACTCTAACACCCTCTGTGCTCTTTGCGTTTGCTACAATACCGACTACATCTTGAGTTTATTGTGGATGGAGAGGCATGTATTTTACTCTGGTCACTCAGGGAGGCTGAAGGAAAATATTTGAAGCCCCAGGGAGGGTGACCCCTGTCACCTTCCCTCCTCTGATAAGCACAGAACAGTCCCATGATAGGAGACAATGCTGGGTCAGGATATCCAACTTAAAACTAACTAAACCGCAATGTAGAATTAATAACATTAATTGATAAGAAATGAAAACATTGAGATCTTAATGTATGCAGATATTTAAACTGGCACCTTCTAATTAAGAATATTTGATAAACTGTGTTTGAACGAATGTGCAAAGGACAGGAAAGCAAGGAGACTTAATAGATATTTAAGTGGACTTTGGCGCATCGCTCTCTCCGTACAGAGGACAGTACTGGAGCTAACTATGTAACGTTAGCCATCGATATGTCTGCTGATAAAAGCAACAAGTGAGCAGTCAGGTAACTGACTTTCTTCTTACCAACAGAGTCAGCTAAAGAAAAACATCCAAGTAATCTTGGCGTTGCTTTAGAAAAGCTACACAGGCTAACTTAGCAACCTTAGCAGGGAACTGTTATAAAGCTAAAACACAGAGGCAAAGTGCATTAGCAATGTTAATATCGCAGTATGACGGCGTATGAATATACAGACATTTAATACAGACGGTGCCTGAGCTGAGTGGGAATTAACTCCTGAAGGGAAATACTGAAGTAACGCTTAGCTAAAGCATTTCACCGCAGTATAACAAATCAATTTCCCACTACAAATTAACGTTAGCTCCCTGATACTGTACGACTGTGAGCACACGACCATGAAAGGCTCACGCGCTCAGTGAGCTCCTGCCTCCATATTGGACTTGTATCAAACACAATCAAAGACACAGCATAGTGAAATATTTAAATACCGTGAATATGACGCTGCTGGGGAATCAGCCGGTGGGCTTTGTGGCGTCTGAAGTCGCCGTAGACTTGATTTGTGCTGTTGACAGCAACAATATGCGTCAACACCTCTTCCGGTATAGAGTTTTCAAAATAAACGTATACATTTCTGTTTAAGTTGTACTGTACCTGCCACAATAAAAGCACTATAGGACCCACGCGCCCTCTGGTGGTCTGGTTACAACTGCAGGACGCAGTGAAGTTGTGTGAGACATCACAACCGCTACAGTTACAGTTAAAGGGCAACATCACCTAAATTAAGACTTTTTAAATTTTTATTTCTATGGCCTAATGTAAGGAAAGGTCAATCAATGTTTGTGATCACAAACAGAAAAGTAAGTCTCAAGTATAAAGTCTGGAGCTGCTCCATAGACAATGAATATGAGTCTAAATATGTGGCCCCTCATAATGTTTTTTTTCTTTTTTTCTATATCCAAAATGAACTTTATTCTAATGTAGTGTTCACAATTTTGAAACAGGAAATCCCCTCAGACGCTCTACTACATCTAGAACATCATGTAGCACATCTTTCCCAGTAGCTTATTTGCAATCAAGTGGCTGTTATGCAAATTCAGATGGAGGGCAGGAAGTGATAAATCCATACAATGTGTAAACTGGATATAGAGGAAAGTGACCACATGAAAGAGCTGGATGAACCTGCAGGCAGCAGGTATCACCAGACAACTGAAACTCATGTGGGATGTGATCCATACAAAACACAATATTTTTTCCCCTTGAAACAGCACAGATCATAGGCATTTGTGCTGTGTTGATAGTCTTTTCCTTCAGTTGCCTGCCCACCATCTGGATGGCGCACTGATGTATGATGCCATATGCAAAGAAGCTATTCATTGTTTATGATGCAGCTCCGGACTTTAGACCCTATGACATCACAAATTTAAGTTACAGCACCCTAGTTTTTGGATTTGCGAGAGACTGTTGTAGACCATGGGAATAACATTTTGAAAATGGACATAGTCCCCCTAAGTTCCAAATCTCTCTCTTGTTCTAATTCTCATTTTGTTGGTGATACATTTTCAAATCTGCTCTGCCTTATTTTGGGCTTTATGGTACCCAATGACTAAAGTTTTATTTTTTAGAGCTACTGTTTTTGCACTAATGTTCTTCATACATAACACCAGAGAAATACACATTAAAAAAGCACATATTAGGATCAAAAGTATGTCCAATACTTCTGAATAACACGTGGCTACTACGTAGCAAGTACGCTGAAAAACTGATTGATTAATAATTATTAATTTTGTTCATATAGCACAGTTGATGCAACACATGCAAAGCTGGTTCAAATTTCTTTGTCTAGATCTAGCATGAAGTTAAAGAAACCTGCTGTAAATAAGCTGTGGCAAAGACACCAGTGTTTACATAAACTCAAAGGTGAAACTGCACATGTTATTTCCCTCAATGTCACCTTTGTGTCAGACCCGTCAGGCTGTCAGATTTGAACAAAACACCTGATGGTGCTGAGGGCCTCCGGTGTGATGGTGGCAGGCAGCGTGATTCTGGCTGTGCTCCCCGAGCTGTCCTTAAACCATTTAAATTTACCATTGAGTAAAGAGCAGTACCTGAGGTTTATGAAGAGGAGAGCGTGAAACACTGCACACTTGGTGCGCACTGGGAGAGTTGCCTCAGGTGAATGCCAAAGAGCCAACTTTCCGACGCTGCTTTTGACTGCTAAGACTCATCTCTTGTGCAGATGATGTTGCTAAAGAATGATTCTTAACAGCTAGAATTACTTCACACCACACTGGGCAAGATTGAATCCTGTGCGACTCGAGGCTGTGCACAATATCAGACTAAAGTGGTTAAATATGAGGACAAATCCATCCAGCTTGAAGCTCGAGCACACAGAGATAATTTACTCCTGGTAAATCTCAATGAGGGAATCGAGTTATTTGATGCCAGGCAACATTTATTGTCCAGCATCCCAAAAATGGTATCCTGCACTGGCTGATCAACCTCCAGAAATCATGCATATGCACAGGGTTGGTGCACCCAGAGGTCCCTCCTCTCGCCCAAGACCTCTGATCTTTAAGTGCCCTGAGGTACACTGACTGGGATTGGATCCTCAGTGACTCCTGAAAACATCCAGTGGAGGTAGCTGGTCATCAGATTGTTTGCAAATTGGTTATCTTACTGGAGTTCTTTTTCCACTTCTTTACTATTTTTTTCTTTTTTCATTTTTTTTTTAAATTTATATTTCTTGTTTTTAATGCATATTTTTGTGTGTGAGTATATATACTGTTAGATTGACCAGATGATTGTGGATGTAGTGTGTGTGTGTCAGTGGCTTAACACACTGCTCTTTTTTGTCTTTTTCCAAAGCAAAATAAACATAC
>JAPZEB010057398.1:0-10129 GCA_029783705.1 Chaetodon striatus
GATATACACATTTTCAATGGTACGGGCATGGGTGAAAATGATCTACACATGGTCAGGCAAAGGGTGAGAGCAAAAATATATTTTTTATCTTTCAGAATAAAACAAATAGAAAAGATATGCAGTCTATGTGTAATATTTTGACATCTACATCACTGTTATCAAACCACAATTCCTGTGATTTTGAAAGTCAATGACACAAGTTGAACCTTTTTTCCCATCGTCACATTCATCAATGATGTGGAGGACTCCAGCAGTGAAACTTTGCAGCCTGAGGATGAGGTAGCAGCCTACATTGAGTTCAAGACACCCAAGGAGGATCCTTTTGGGGTTGTTATGGTGGTGATAGGAGCATGCTAAAATGTTTCCTAACCTGGCAGTGATTGTGCAGAATGTGTGAACGAGACTTTTCCTCTGCTGGATTAGTAATTCAAGAACAGAGAACCCAGCTCAATGTGAGTGACTGTATGTGTGTTTAATCATGGGTGATTGTCAGGTCACGGGACTTTTATTAAGGGATGCAGGCGGGTGGGGCTTTGACTTAGACATAATGATGGTTAATGGGTCGGGTATTGAGCTTTATTGGCGGGTGCAGGTTTTCACAAATGGACCTGTGCAGAGCTCAGACTCGATGAGCCTCAGTTGTCCTCACTTGAATATAAACATTTGTTACGACACAAATCTGATATCACTAGATGCTGGTACAGCTTGTATGCATGGACACGGATATACCAAATACTAACATTACATTCACTCAGCTTTACAGAGGATGTTATGCATCATACATAATAACATATAATCACACCATCAAGGAGGAGGCAAAACAATGTTGTGTAACCCTCCATCCAGGGTCTTCTTTATTTTAACTTCCACATAGCCAGAACCTCCTTACATAAAGTATTCCAAGGGTGAAGGACTCTGAGGCCTCTTAAAATACCAAACCATGAAAATGCATAGATCATTCGTTCCTTCATATGTAATACATTTTTCATGACAAAAAAAACGTTAGGCTAAATTAATGGTTTATAACTAGCCTAATTACAATCAGTTTTTATGAACCTGACTTTCAAAAAACAAAAACATGCCCAGGGTTATCATAAGCATGTATTTTTCCACGTTTTTCAAAATTATTTAGTCATGTGTGAATATGAGTATATTGTAGGGTGATGGGAGCTGATGACTTTATTTCCAGCAAGAGAAACAAAACGGCATTTAAAGTGCTAATAATCATGCGGCAGCCTGACACAGAAGTAAACAGCAGCCCTAGAGCTCCATTGAAAAGGCCGAGAGTCTACAGCAGTATCAGAGCTCTGTGAGACAGAAACTGAGATTTTTTTCTGAAGGAAAAGCCCCAGACCCCCTGCCAGTTAAGTATCTTTCCAAGTTTGCTCCCCCATTTTGAAATATAATCAGGTGCCCAAGGTTACTGTCTTTATACAGGTGCAAAATAGTGGTGCAGGGATGAAGTATTTTTGGAGGCCAACCCAGGGGTTAACATTGCCCTAGTTCCCTTCACAAATAGCCAATGGGACATTTCTATTGGATTTTAGATTGTTGCAGAAAATAAGCTCTGTGACAAACAAATGTTTATGACACTTACACGCAGAGCTGCCAAGAATCACACTTTGATCTTGACACTCACGCATATGAACCAGCTCACACACTCACATGCCACACCTTGCATTTCTTACACTGAGAATCTCAAAATAAGTCAAATTGCTTGCCTTTTTAAATTCTGCTGTATATATCCTCTAACTTGTTTCGTGCTGTTGCCTGTCACTGCGCACATTACGTGAACGTGCATGGCCACATGCAACAGTGCCATGCACAGACATTTTGCAGGTGCTCAAGTTGAAAAGAAAGGGGCATCCCTTCCACAGTTTTTATTTTTTATTTTTTGCACGTGTTGGTGCAAAATAAATAAGCAAATAAAAATGTGCGCACACAAAGTGCACCCTGCTGGGAAGTTTTTATCTGCCAGCAGGGTAGGGTTTCTTAAGGCCCAAGTACATAGGTACAATTGTGCACAGTGATGAACAAGGGAAATGTCTGTCATGCTTACATATGAGCATTCTAAATATCTATACAATATACACCTAGCAGCTGCTACACATACACATACACATACACATACATATACACATACACATAGACATACACAAAGTCAAAGTCAAAGTCAGCTTTATTGTCAATTTCTTCATATGTGCCAGACATACAAAATAAATCGAAATTACGTTTTCACTATCACACGGTGAGACAAGACAAGGTAAGACATGTCTGACAGTAAAAAGTGGACGGTAAAGTGCACAGGCACAACAATTAAGACAGACATATAAACAGCTAAGACAGACTTATTCTAACACAAAGTAAACAATAAATAAATAAATTAACAAACAGTACGAGAATAAAGTTAAAAAAAAAGTTAAAGTTAAAAAGTAAAATTTCACAGTGTGAATGTAATAGTGCAAAGACAATCAGTAATAGCAGCATAAGTTTTCTGTTTGACATAAGTGTGCAAGTGGCATAGTAGTGCAAAGATGGTCATTGTGGGTCAGAGAGTTCGGAGTCCGGAGTGTTTTCTTTTGGGGGGGGGGGTTAGGTTTCTGTCAGCCTGGTGGATGGAGCTGAGGGAAGAGAGGGGAGAGAGTTCAACATCCTAACAGCCTGGTGGATGAAGCTGTTGGTGAGTCTGGTGGTGCGTGAGCGGAGGCTCCTGTGCCTCCTCCCAGAGGGCAGGAGGCTAAACAGATTGTGTGCGGGGTGGCTTGCATCAGTCACGATTGTGGTGGCTTTGTGAGTGAGGCAGGTGGTGTATATGTCTTGCAGGAAGGGGAGTGGGGCACCGATCTTTCTGGCTGTGTTTACTATGCGCTGCAGGGCTTTCCTGTTGTAGTCAGTGCAGCTCCCGCCCCACACAGTAATGCAGCTGGAAAGGATGCTCTCAATGGTGCCTCGGTAAAATGTGCGCATGATGGGTGGTGGAGCACTTGCCCGCTTGAGTTTGCGCAGGAAGTAGAGGCGCCGTTGGGCTTTCTTTGCCAGTGATGTAGTGTTGGTTGTCCAGGAGAGGTCCTCACTGATGTGCACCCCCAGGAATTTGGTGCTGCTCACTCTCTCCACAGCAGCTCCCTCGATGATCAGTGGCGGGTGTTGGGTGTGGCCTCTCTGGAAGTCTACAACAATCTCCTTGGTCTTGCTGACATTCAGTAGGAGGTTGTTGTTCCTGCACCACGTGGTCAGAAGGTTGACCTTCTTCCTTCGTCGCCCTTGGTGATGAGACCCACCAGGGTTGTGTCGTCCGCAAACTTCACTATGTGATTGGTGCTGTGGGTTGTTGTGCAGTCATGTGTCAGCAGGGTGAAAAGCAGGGGACTGAGCACACAGCCTTGGGGGGCCCCTGTGCTCAGTGTGATGCTGCTGGAGGTGTTGTTGCCAACATGTATTGCTTGTGGCCTGTGACTGAGGAAGTCCAGCAGCCAGTTGCAGAGAGAGGTGCTGAGCCCCAGCTTCACACATACACATTCACTCTCTACATTTAACAGGCAACAACAAAGAAAACAATGCCACACTGTGTACACTTTAGTCATCTATAAAAATAAATAACCATCACAATCAGCAAATCTTTTTCACAAAATTGCAGAACACTGTTCTCTGTATAAATAAAATAACAAACCAACCAATCTACCCTCCACACTACAAAGGAGGCCTATATTCAGCTGCAGCAATCAAACTATGTGCGTTCTGCTTTCCCCTGACTTTATTTTCCCCTCCTTTTCTTTGCTCTTCTCCTCTCAGTTTCTTTACTATTTTCTCCTCATTTTCTTCTCTTGTTTCTTTTTTAAATAGTCATTTACAGACACGTGCAGAGAACAGATGCATGCAGCCGTTGCAGCTGCGACTTCCTCTCCTCCTCTGCGCTCTTTCCGCACAGCATGTTAAAGCAGAGCCAAGCCACATGTCAGATTTCTTTAAATGAATTATTTTTGGAATGCTGTGGGAGACATAAACATTATTTCCAGTTGAGTTTTGGTTTTTAAGACATGGAAGTGAAAAAGCAATTTGGCATCTGTCTCTGCTCACACTGGGCAGCTAGTAAGCCTGAATCTGCCAGAGAGTTGGAAGAAGATGGTGTGACTTTACACCAGACAAGCTTGCTTGTTGTTAAGCTAAATGGTGGTTTACTGCCTAAAGTTGGTTGGCTGTACTGAGAATTTTTAATCGTGGTTTAATTTCACAACACTGGAAAACTGTGCTGAAGCTTAGAGCAAATACTACCTGGCTGTACATGTCAGAGAGACAAGGCTGCTGCTTTTTTTTGCCAAATTTAAAAGCTAAACATAAAATTATTGAAAGAAAGAGAAAAAAAACATGCAAAAAGGGCCAGTAGTCAGAGGCCAAAAGGGCAGGTGCTTGAGCACCACCTGGGGTCTACTGTATCTCTGCACATGCCTGACGTGTCCTAGTTGGAATCCACTTGAAAATGGAAGAATGTCTGATGTCTTTCAACTGTCTGGGGCAGACACCAGCCAAACAGTGGGTAACCACCTCATCTTTTAACATTCAAATTATGTTATATTATATAAAAATAAGCCCATGTCTGTAAGCTAGGAATTTATATATATGGCTATAGCTAGTAGTTAGCATAGAGATTGTAGCTGATTTCTTCGTGTTGTGAACCAACATGAACCTGGTATGTTATTTAGCAAGACCACACACATAATTCTTCTTGAACATCTCTTGAATCCTCCAAGTCCCATTGTTAATTTCATGTTTTAATTATGTTTTTATGCCCATGCAATCAAAAGTTATGCTTGCATTAGGGGTCATGTCCATGGCAGTGTTAGTTTTTCCTGAGGCCAGCATATTTTTAAAATTATCTGCAATGGGAGGGAGTATTTATGCTTCGCTACAAACAACAACAACTTGCTTTAAACATTGCTTGTTGTGTGTTTCAGATGTGAAGATGTGGGGGACGAAACTGAAAGATCTGTTTTCATTCTGGGCAGTGAAGGCAGTAGAAACAAAGTAAAAGCAGAAAGCTTTTGATGGAGCAGCCATCTATAGGTGCACTTTTAAAAGTAAGTGGTCAACCAAGTGGCCTTTTCTCACCATAGGCACCCCCGGCTCCTACTATTGGTGTTCTGTGTGCAAGCAGACCTCCTGTACCCATCAAAGTGTTACAGATGTGAACAGACATAGGTCTATAAAAAGCAAGGGGCATCAGGATAAAGAACAGACACTCCAGTCAACATGCGGTATTACAAAATTTTTATGTCCCAGTCTTTGTTGGATGCCAAGGTACATTACACATATGAACCTCAAGAAGGTGTATGAATGGGACTTTACAGGCTACTACATGTTTTAATGAAGAAAATATTCTTTTAACTGAGCTGCCAACACTATGGTTACATTTGGAAACACCTGCCTGTATTTTAAGGGTTTTCTCTTGAAGTAATGTAAATTATTTAAGCAGCATTGCAGGTTATTGATCTCTTGACTTCATAAATATTTTACCAATAGTAAAGTTGTTGTAATCCAGCGCTTGGTCACTGACTTCCGGTGTCAGACACTGACGAAAAAAGCTGCCCTTTCATATTGACATGATACGTGGCCAGTCGTCATTACTGTTTAACAGTGGATGGGTCCAACAACCACTGGTTTTCACCTGGGAGGCCAGTGTTAGCGCCTGTAAGATTGTAAGCCAAACCCTTTTCTTTTTTCTAAACCCAACCATATGCTTTTGTTGCCTAAACCCAACCACATGTGTGTGTGTTGGCCAAACATAACCACCTGCATTGGTTGTTAAAAACGTAGTACCAACGTAGTACGTTTATTTTGAATGACAGAGACTGTATGCAAACTGTACATTTCCTGTGAAAACAGAAGTGTATTTTGAAAAAAGACAATGCATGTAATAGGCTGAAGTTGACATGGTGTCCCAGAATGTCAACAGAAAACACACCCTGGGTACGTTGCACGCCATACGTCAATATGGAAAGTCCATGACCAAACATCAATATGTGATAGGGTCCAAGTGAGAATGTGTTGCGATGCAAGAGACTGAAATTTAAACTTATGTATCTTGCACAACCTGAGCTTTTTTCTTCATAAATAAGAAACAACTGAGGTAGTGGAGGCAGCTGGAAGCATTCTTTATCCCAGTAATAGAGGTGTACCTGCTCTTTTATCAAGCAGCTGTGACAGTCTTCTCCACCTTCAACCTCCTCCTCCAGAGAAAGAAGTCCTTCATCTTCCTTCTACATGATGAGATAAAATAGGAGGGCTGGGATATGCTTTAGCCAATAATGGGCTATGTTTGTTTTTTCATTAAGTGCTACTTCCCAGGCAAAATGTAACTTTGAATTTGTAATTCAATTTTCTGTAATACAATTTGGTAGATGATAAATTTCATCGCCAATTTGTGCTTAGATTTTCTGAAGCCTGTAGCACTGCAGAGCCACAAACTGCATGAAGTCTTCTACAGAGACCCATCAAATCAATGTCTAAGTAATGCCCAAAGTTTCCAAGTTTCAAATAATTGTCAGTGGAGCAGTAACAAAACCTGACCACAAGTGGTCAGCTGGAGATACATGATAGACACAGCCTCAGTGGGCCCCCTTCCCCTTTTAATGTATCCATTTTCACATCTTAAAGTAAACACACAATCTGTAGTGGTTAAAAGGGTCAGCAGTAATTAAGTGTATAAACACATTTCTGTAACTTTGTACAATATTTTATGATTTGTAGTTACAACACATTCTCACTCCGACCTCGTCACTTATCAACATTTGGTCATGGACTTTCCATGTGTGTTGGTTGTTGACGTTCTGGGACATTGTGTCAACTTCAGCCTGTTACATGCATTGTCTGTTTTCAAAGCACTTCCACTTTCACAGTTTCAAATGTACAGTTTGAATACAGTCTTTTTCTAAATAAATGCGCTGCATCGGTACAACACTGTGAATTCTTTGACAACACATGTGGTTACATTTGGCTAAGATACGCATGTGATTGGGTTTAGGCAACAAAAGCACATGGCTAGAATGAGAAAAAAAGAACAGGGTTTGGCTTTGCAATCATATGGTAAGGAAACACCTTTGCATTGTTGTTCCTCAGTGTTTCCCCCTGATGCCGCCAGGTGATGGCCATGTATTAGTTTTTTTGACAGTGTCTCACGCCAAAGGTCACTTGCCCGTGCGGGTATTCCTGAGACCGGGTTGGTAGTTAGGCTACTGTGTGAAGCTTTCATTATGAAGAACACAATTTTCTGGTCTTTATTTTACACAATGAGACAAGGCTGGACAGTCATCTTACTCTGACTCTAACGTGTGGATTATTATATTTTTATGATTAAAAGACAGCAGAATAAAACTTCACTGGAATCATGTTCTTTGGCAGAATTACAATGAATTAGTCTCCAACATGACCTAGCCCTGCATAGAAGAAGTGTAATTAAACTTTAGAAATTTAAAAGTAGCATTAAATCTGACAACACAGGATGAGACTCTGCCGCACTCTCAAACTGACTGAATGGACTTCATACAAGGTGTAATGTTAAATAATAATTTAGTTTATAAATAGCTTACATGTTTAAAACATTTCAGCAACAACAACTGACTACTTGGTGTTAAATGAAATCTCATTTCAGTATAAACTGCTATAAATGATTGTTTGAAATGGTTTTTAATAGCCTCTTCATGAGCAGAGCTTGTCTGAGATCTTCAGCAACAGTAGGACATGATGATGACTGCAAGCAAGTTGTGTTCAACAGTTGCTTCTCTTCATTCATAATGACAATAACTTTATCAACTTTAATGACCCTGCAGACACCTTGTAATGAAATTCCCATTAACATCTGCTGAGCATTGTCTGTAGTGCTAATTAGCAAGTATTAGCATGCAGCAGTGAACATGGTTAATATTATACCTGCTAAACATCAAAATGTTAGCATTGTAACATGTTAGCATTTGGCTCACAGCACCACTGTAACTAAGTATAGCCACATAGAGCTACAAGTGTGACTGATGACTAGCTTTTTTGAGATACTCAGACTCTGCGAATCGTAGGTTTCACCGTGTTGTTAAAATTAGCACACTTGCATAGAATTCTTCATGTTTAGCATGCTAATGTATCACTGTATTAAATCATTACCTTGCCCTTTAGGGAGCTTTGTGTGTGTGCATGGGTGTTTGCTGCTGTAGCACTGACAGTGGAAGTAAAAATACATTTTGAGAACATAAGTTGTATGCATTTTAATATTATAGAGAGTTTGATAACTTTTAAATTCCACGTCATCTTTTAATAGAAAATTGTTTCATACAGTGCAAACATAGCTACATTCTAAACTGTGTCGGTGCACTGGTAATGCTCCTCTGAACTGAAACTCTTCCCACACTGATCGCAGATGTAAGACTTTTCTCCAGTGTGGGCACGCTGGTCTTCATTCAACATGCTTGAATGCCTGAAACTCTTCCCACACTGGTCACAGACATAAGGCTTTTCCCCAGTGTGGATACGCTGGTGAATCTTGAAATGGGTTAATGCCTGAAACTCCTACCACATCGATCACAGAGGTCAGGCTTTTCTCCAGTGTGGGCATGCTGATCGATCTTGAACTGGCTTAAATACTTAAAACTCTTCTCACACTGGTCACAGCGGTGTGGGTAAGTTGATGTTGGTCCAGCTGTTCACCATTAATACTCTCCTCACCCTCATCATGAGGTCTGTTTGGGTTTTTGCAGATGTGTTTCTATGAACCCAAAAAACAAATAGACAGAAAGAGACAGTCATGGGAGTATAATAGGATATAAAATGTTAAATCCTACACATAGGGGCTTCAAAGAACACACAGATCACTTTAACAATGCAGCTACAATGTAAGGTAAGGTCACCCTTGTAGTACCTGGTATTTTGTGTAAACAGTTAGCCAGGAAGCAGAAAGTAGCAGCCTCAATGAGAGACTTCTTTGGCTTGATGTCAGATAAGGTTCCTCCCAACCAGGAGCTGGTTACATCAGCTGTTAATTTAAAGGAACACGCCGCCGTGTTTCCATACTGAACTATGTTCTTCCCTGATCTTAGACGAGTTGATACATACCTCTCTTGCCTCCGTGCCTGTGCTCAATTGCTCTGGCGGCAGCGCTGCTAACCAAGCACTTCCACGTTTTTCCTATTTAAACACGGTGACGTGAGTAGTTACACAACCCAAGTATGGTTACACAAAACAAAACGTAGCGATTGTCTAAGTGGGTGAAAAGGATAACTATAATGTATGGCGGAATAACACGTGGGAGCACTTCGATGTCGGCGCAGTAATATCTGAGTCACGTCGGTTCTATTGACGGAAGTAAGAGGGGGAAGTGATGATATTACTGATGATATTGCTTCTATTTCACCCCCGTTTGGATCCTAATGAAAGTACTGAGCAATGCTAGATGCTAACAGAGTAGCGCTGCCACCAGAGCGATTGAGCACACGCACGGAGGCGAGAGAGGTATGTATCAACTCGTCTAACATCAGGGAAGAACATAGTTCAGTATGGAAACACAGTGGCGTGTTCCTTTAACATATCTTTAAATTTCAACAACACTGTGGTTAACATGTGGTTAGGTTCAGGTACAAAAAACACTTGGCTATGGTTAGAGAAAGATCAAGTTTTGGATCAAACTACCTGGTTTTGGTGGCACAATCCAAGCTTTTTGTAATACTATCCCTGGGAGAAAAACAGATGGGTCGCAAAAAAAAACAAAAAACACCTACGTTTGTTATCTCAAAAGCTGCTGGAGACACAGTGATGACTTGCCAAAATACAACCAGTTTTATTATTTGTTATTCTCAAAAAATGGACCGCAGTGGTCTGCAGCTCGACAGGTGTCCTTCCTAGGTGGCCCATAATCCGCCATTTTCTCCACCTCCCGATGACATAGTCGACTCGTAGACTACGTAACTTTAAAAATGTTGGTATGATACATATCAAACGTACAAATGTAAACTATTTGTAGTTCGCCAAAACATGAAATGCCAACATTTTATTCTAGAAACTGTGTCTGACTCTGCAGCCCCTTTTACACTGCCAGATTTTCCGCGAATGTTCGGCCGATTTGCCGGCCAGCTGCGAGCGTTTACACACACAG
>JAPZEB010057399.1:0-10124 GCA_029783705.1 Chaetodon striatus
TCTAATCCTGAGTTAAATGCAGTGTTTGTGCCTGATGAGTGTGTTCGAGGGCTGACATAACACAACCAACCAGAAGTACTTGCAGCTCTTTGTCAGACTGATTTGATGCTAAATTGGACATTCTCTCAGCATTTCTTTTTCACTCTTTGCTGTCCTGCTTCGGCTGCTTTTGTAGTCCACACATACTGCAGTGTAATATACAGCAAAATAAACTGTTTATAAGGCCATAGACAGTCTACGTGAGCTGACAGTTTTACTCTGATGAACTTAGATACAATGATATAACATTGTGTATCATTCCTTCAATATATTGTTAGTACTATGGTTAAGGTTTGGTTAGGTTTAGGAACAAAAAAAGACTTGGTTAGGTTTAAGTTAAAGAGTTTTGGGACCTTTGTCATCATGGTGACATGGATAATAAGCACTTGGTCAAGGTTACGGAACAGTCATGGGATGTACCAAAAATTCCATATGAGCATAATAGTTAGCACTCAGTATGAAGCTATTGGGTTGCACATCATAGCCTTATTAGATCTATCTTGCACAGTGTAGCTAAACTTAAAAGATTGCAAAAATCTCACAATCTGTTAATATAATGGCAAACTTTTTTTTCTGTAGCTGTCAATGTAAAGCAGCTCTACTATGCGTCAATGTGCAACAACATTTTGTTTACCATCATGTATATTTTTTTGATTCTCCCCCAGTCCTCTCTCTTTCAGTATTTGCCAGCTAGCTAAACTTGTTTTTTAATCAGGTTTGAATCTGATATGTTTGAAAAAATAGCCAGCAAGTAGGGAAAAAAACAGATGGGTCCTTGAAAATTCATTGAAAAGTTTGGAAATTTTGTGCACATGGCAACCCTGTCTCTGGCCATTACTTAACACTGTTATTCAGGAACAGAGGGAGACACATTTGGTCAGATACTGAATTGGTGACACTAACCACTATAAAGGTCTTCTGTGCTGCCGGGTTTACGAATTGTGTAGCATCCATGTTTTAGAATGTTTAGTTTCTTTGCAACATTCATATTGGGAGCATTGTGAACTCTCATGGCTACTCACAAGACTGGACAGACTTGGATGTAAACTACAACTTGAGTGGTTGGCAGAGGCTTACCACTGCAAGGTGATATGAAAATAAAGGACTTATCAGCAAAACTACACATACCACATTTTATCTGCCTGTTTAGGAATCAAAAGTCAGAAACATCTTACTAAACATTCAATTTATTCAATAATTCCTTGTTTTATTCTGGTTTTGAGTCAGTTATTGTGTTGGACAGTAGCTCGCAGTAAAAGCGTCATTGTAAAGCTTGTGTTTTTAATTATTCATTCAGTAACTGTAAGTGCAATGTATTCTTATTTTCCTCTGGTTTAGTAAAATATGTTACCATCTAGGCTCACAACTGTTCACTTAATATGAGGAGAATTTAATATCAAACATATATACACTACTGTATGTGTAATGTGTCTGAGTTATGAAACCAGCCTGTAATCATCCTCCTCCTGTGTCGGAGAAGAATCTATTTGGCAGCTGATTAGTCCTGATTCATTTCCCAATAGAATGGAAAGGAAAATCACAAAAAAGGCCAGTGAAACTTGAACTTGTCAAAACAAGATGGAGGAGATTCTCAGGTGATTTACTGAAGAAAGTTACTGAACTTCCAGGTGATGTGGGCCTATTAAAGCAGGGCATTGTGGGAAGAATCTTTATGTTCTTGTGGCTAATTAGGGCTCTCTGCTTTGATCTAGCAGACCTTCTTTTCTCCATTCCATTAATGGGGACCACATCTGTTTGTGACAAAGTATATTAGTCTTCCTGTCAGACCAGATTCCACCTAAGTCCCTCATATTGGTATGGCAGCTATTCTCCTTGTTTGCTTCTGTGCTTACAGATTAATTAAGAGACATCTGGTTTGATTATTTGGAGACCTGAAACTGTCCGTGCACCACATCTTTAGGTAGCAGGTATCTTGTGCACACATTAAGCAAATACGCAGACTTCCTAAGACACCTCTATCTATCAGTGCAGCTGATGGGAGGTGAACATGCAGCTTTGCATGAAGGACGTTCTGTTTGAGTGCACATAATCTTCAAGCAGTGGATGATTGACTAATTATCGACGGGACATGCAGCCCGGGGAGGTGCTCACCCAGAGCCCGACTGAAGGACGCCGCAAAGGAACTAACAGTGAACAATGACCTCAACATCTGCAGGGTGTGTAATCAGGCAACACCAATAAGAGAGGAAAGACACTGTGACTCTGTGTCAAGGACACAAAGCATCTGAGGAAAGATGCAAAGTAATGCTGATCCAGTACAGAGAGGAGAGCGACACTGAAATGACTGATATTTCTTTCTGGTTTTTTTTTGTTTGTTTGTTTGTTTGTTTGTTTGTTTTAGGGTTGTGTTCTTTTTTTTTCTCACTGTTAGCACTGCAGGCACCCAGTGACAAAAAAATCTATGAAGGCTAACAAATTTTACAACAGATTGTTATGACAATATCTGAGCCCAATCATGCTCCCCAGAGAATGAACCTTTTTGATTGTCATTCTCCAAACTAAATGAAAAAGCATGTTGTTGGTTAGCCCAGTGTCACTATAACGTTGTTGAAATCCGGCACTTAGGGAGTGATTTCTGGCGTCAGACAGTGAAAAAAAATCTGTCCTTTCACGTCGGCAGGATACACTGCTGGTTGCCATTACAGTTTATAACAGTGCCCAGCACCATCAGGAGGACACACAGCTGGACAAGAATGAAAGTTAAGGCGGCAAAGGTCCGAGTAGCATGCGCGGGTGGGAGGGGTGGTGAGTGGGTCCAACAACCACTGACTTTTACCTGGGAGGGCAGTGTTCACTCCAGTAAGATTGTAAAGCCAAATCCTGTTTTTTTTTCCTAAACCCTACCGCATGCTTTTGTTGCCTAAACCCAACTAACTAAATGTAACAACGTGGATTTGAAAATGTCAATTTGCAGTGCTGTACCGACGTAATGCATTTATTTTAAAAAGCCTGTATATAAATGGTACATTCCTGTGAAAACAGAGGTGTATTTTGAAAATGGACAATGCGTGTAACAGGCAGAACTTGCATCCCAAAGAGTCAACAACCAATGCATTCAGGGTAATTTGCATGTTGTATTTGGACATGGAAAGTTCATGACCAAATGTTGATATGTGACGAGAATGTGTTGGCCACCAAGACTGCTTAATTAAGTTTAGGAAACAACACTGGTAAGTGGTTAAAAGAAACAAGTGACTGTTGACAGGAAAGAGGACACAAACTGGAGACTGTCTTGAGGTCAAACATGTTGTTGACCTGTCCAATCCCAGGAGGCAGCCCTTCTGTATGGAGTTTATATGTTCTGTGTGAGTTTTCTTTGGGTTTTCCTGCTTCTTCCCACAGTCCAAAGACATGCAGATTGGGGATAGGTTAATTGGTTACTAAAAAATTGACCGTAGGTGTGAATGGTTGTTCGTCTCTTTGTGTCAGCCCTGTGATAGTGTGGCAACCTGTTCAAGGTGTACCCTGCCTCTTGCCCAATGTCAGCTGGGACTGGCTCTTTTGATGATAAAGGCTGAGTTAAGATTAGGCACAAAAACTTCTCGGTTATGGTCAGGAAAAGATCATGTTTTGGCTTAAAATACCCGGTTTCTGGCTAGAAACAGCAATGGGTCACTAAAACATGGCCTTTTTAGGATTTCACCAGTACCTTAAGCAACATCCTCGCACCAATCACAGCCCATTGTGTCTAAGGAGACTTTTATCAGATACCATATGTTTCGGGCATTAAATATAAAAGTTAAACATTCAAAGCTTACATAAAATGATAAAATGTTGAGTGACTACAGGCTTCTGTCTGAACTTGAAGGTACACTCTTTGATGCTTTTATTCACTTCATGGTTAAGTTTCTAAACATCAAAGGTGATTTGAAAGAGAATTTCTAGGAATTGTGAAATGTGTTTTTTAAAGACTGAAGTTGTGACTCATTCTAAGTTTTTTGTTCTAAAATGTTTCCTTTCGTTTTATTATCAAGGACAGCATGATTTATGTTTTCCAATACTGGGTGATAAATATTTGGTGACACAATTGTTCCCAAATGCATTTATAGCATTTTGAAGTGAAACCCTTTGAGACTTGTGTAATATCACTCAAAATGAGCATCTATTTATCTGGAAATGAAGCCAAATGTTTCTTTTTATCAGCCCAGAACATGTTGTTATTTACAGCAGCTGTTCTGGTGGAGAGAGCTGGCAGGGGGAGGAGGCAGGGCTCTGTCTCACCACAGGTGTGCCTCGCAGATATACACTACACACACTCTGCACTGTTAGTGTCTTGGAAAAACCCACTCGGGGGTTTTAATGCCTTGCTTTAGGGCACAGATGCGGTGAAAGAAATACATGCTTCCTCCCCCACCTTCCATTTTGAGGTTGAAACGACACGTTATTTCCATACTTAATAATAATATCTGCAGGCAGTCACACTGCTGTTGATGATTTTTGTTGTTCTTGGTATTTTATCCAGTGTAACTTTTGTAAAGGCTTTAAAATCAAAGATTAGTAATTACAAAATAATAATAATAATAATTAGTTTAGATTAAATAGATTACAAACAAATGTAGATAAGAAATACACTGATCTGAAGTCACTGAAGTACAGTAATGCAGTACACATTGCACATAACGCACATTGTTCCACAAATAGTTCAATAATATATGCACTTCTCCCCTCTACAATAAATAAAACCAGGTTTGACCTTCTGTACCGAAGTGTAACAAATTAACGCGAGAAAAAACTGATTAGATTATGTTCTCCTTAATTCAGAAAAAAGTAGATATTTTTTCCATGAAAACTTGTCTTTGAATTCTGAGATATTAATCACGTTAATTTAGAAAAACAGAACAGATTTTTTTTTCTTTTTATTTATTTATCAAGTGAATGCATTATGCTTCTTCTTTTTTTTTTGTTTTTTTTCAATCATATCAAGCACTTCTGTTCTCGAGTTATCCCAAAAGATTTATACCTGAATTTGAAATTATCAATTTTAGTAAAGGATATCATTATTATTTAAGCATATAACTTTTGCTTTTGATTTTTTTTTTTAGTTGTTCATTTGTACCTCTCTCTTTATTTACAGACTGTGTCATCAGGAAATCTGTACATCTTTAAAGGTCCAGTGTGTAGGGTTTAGGGAGATATATTGGCAGTTCACAATTACCTGAAAAAAAGAATTCTCATGTTATTGTTACCTTGGAATGAGCCGTTTATATACTCATGTGCCGTGAGTCCCAGGCTCCCAGGACGAATGCTGAGCTTTGGAGTTAATTTCTATAGTGGCCAAACAGTGGTACTGCAAGTTCTGGTGTCCTCACATGATGCCATCGGGCCAAAATGACTTTTTCCCATTGACTTACAAAAGACGTCTTTAGATCTGTGTATACATTTTTACTGACATTGCCTGGCAGTGTGTCAGACCACCGCAAAAGGATGCCTTTTTGCATTGGTGTCTGACGCTGAAATCAATAACCAAGCCATGGTACTTGATGACTTCAGAATGAAAATGAGATGGCCAGTCAAAGCTCTAAAGCGCGTGGTGAGAGAATATGGAATATGGATTCACAATTTAATTTGGTCATTACAACTGACAGTGGCATAACACAGATGTATAGTCCAGTTTATTTTTTCTCCTTTTTGTCATGTAATGTTTTTTTTTTTGTTTTTTTTAACAATCAGAGTAGTCCTCAAGTTACCAGTAGTTGAGAACCCCTGCTCTATGGCACAGAGGAAGGAGATATATTCGGCTTTGATACACACAATATACTGTACTAGTTAGTAAATACATTTGTTGTTGGTTTTTAACTGCACATGATGTTTGTTAATGCTAAGAAAAATATATGATATTAATAGGCATAGCGTTAATGCTGCAATGCACGGGGCTCTTCCAAACACTATCATCAAAACTACAACTGGTTGTTAAATTGCGTAATAATCCTTTAAGGAGGGAGGACCCCATGCAATGTGCCTCTTGCTGTGTATGTGGGCATTTAACTGTGTGGAACCTGCCACAAACACACAAACACTGCTGCGTCAGGCCACTATAATTTCCCATAACACCCATACCACCCTCCCAGTTCCTGGTATGCAGACGCTCACACAGATTATCAACACACACACACACACACACACACACACACACACACATACACACACATGCACACAGTGTCCAGAGGCCACCGCCTCATTCACTCAGCACTCATTTAGAAAGCCTCCGTGATAAATAGCTCTCCCGCCACGATGTGTTATTTTTTTTCTGCTTCAGAAGTTTTCCTCAAGGTAGGCAAATTTAATAATGCAGACATTATGTAAATGACCTCATTAAATAGAAAATGCATACTAAAAAAGCAGACGCCTCCAAACATGCTATCTTGTTTGTAGCATTTATAAACATTCATTCAGCCTGCCTCCACAGTTTATCACAGTGTAGTAATGAAAAATGAATAACAGCCCCACAATTAGGTTATTATGCCCTTGATGATACATACACACAAACAGACACACACACACACACTCCTCAGGACAAGGCCACAGATTACATAGGGGGATTTATCACATAACACAGCACAGCACTGAACCATCTGTAGCTAATAGACAGAAAATGGAAATATACTGGATCACAGCACAGAGTGACCAACAACGCTGTTACCCCTCATAAGGCTCTGTTCCACTTGAAGGTTAAATTAAAACCCTCAAACAAGGAAACCATGAAAAATGCCTTAAACAAAACCACAAAAGAACAAATCCACCACCATCTGGTCTCCTTGGATGGCTAAATGAAGGGAGCAGAGATCTACTGTGAGTACGTCCATAGTTATTTTAGATTAAACGCAGTTAGAGGAAAGGAATAATTAATAATCGCCTAAAAATAAGTTATCATCATAACTAAGATCTCAAGGACAATGATGCACCTTAGTCTTTTTAGCTCTAACCTCCAAAATACATGGAGCACAGTCACGACGCGTCACATAGGCAGGGCGGATGGGTTTTTTTGTGTTTTTTTTTTTTTTTTTTTTTAATCTGCTACACAGACTCTGTAGTGTGTGGCTACTGCCAGCTTCACTGTGTGCACATTGTGTTTGATAATGCAGCTTTTATGCAGGGTTTGGAAGTGTAGGCTATATTAACCGGTACTGAATTAATTAAGTGGAATGTTTTAAAGGGAAGCACCACCTAATTTAGTGATTCTAATATGTAATTTAAGTGGCCCAGGAGAGTTCAGTCAACATTTGTGAACATGAGCTACTCTCTCTCAAGGCTAGAAACCAGAGAGGTAAGTCTCAAACTTAAGACTTAAGTCTGGAGCTGCTCCATAGACAATGAATAGGGACCTAATTTTGTAAACCCACGGAATGTTTTCTTGAATGCTTTCTTTTTTATAACCAAATTAACTGTATTCTACTGTAGTGTTCTCAGTTCTAAAACAGAAAATGTAATCATATACTCAGAGCCTTTCCCTTGGTGCTATCTTCCCCGATTCATCGTCTATGGAGCTCCAGACTTAATACCTGATGACATCACACATTTGAGTTTTATCACTCTAGCTTATGAATTTACGAGAGAGTTGTTAATGTGTACTGCTTTTTTTTTTTTTTTGACTGTCAAAGAAAGAATGTGTATGGATGTGGTTCCTCCTTAACTACAGAATAATGGATGCAACGATTTGATTAATTTACTTTAATGTGAAAGGTAAAAACACCCACACAAGGTCGCTTTGCTACAAAACATATCTCATTCTACCAGAGGCAATGTATTTTAATCATTTTTTAACAGATTGTAGGGGAGAGCGGGGTCAGTTGGGACACTTTAGTACTGACACAAAATAAATAATTCATTACTCACAGACTACTTAAACAGTATTGAAAATAATTTGATCCCTGCACAGATACAGTTGCCTGCTAACAATTTACCAAGTTTTTTAGAGGATAACCCAAACTTGAAAGGCACCATTTTGTTAAATGTACAGGCATTTTCCTGAAAGTTCAAAAAAAAAAAAAAGTCACGTGTGCGCATGTCTTTAAGAAAAAAGAAACATTTGTACAATTATTATATTTGTCCATATCTCTGAGGTATGGAATTTGGCTGTCTTCTGAGCTTTATTTTAGCAGTAAGCATAAGCTTAGCGTGGTTACCATATGCTATATATAGCCTTAAGCTTTATAGGCTATTGGGTTTGTTTACTTAAAAAAAAAAAAAAAGTCGATAACATAAACTTGGGAGTTAAATAGTTGAACTCCTTACATTCAAAATATGCTCCATAAATTCATCTTAGCAGTCTAAATCACAGGCTTAACATGAGTCATAGAACAGTGAACATGGGATAAAGCTCAAACCAAGTTAATAAAGTGTTCAGTCTGGAAAAGCCTTTGTCTTGTTTGTGTCTCCTTTTTGTTGATTTGTAACAAGGTAAAAACCATACTGTCCCAAAGAGCCCCAGGTAACTGTCCCACCTGCCCAAGGGAGAGCAGACAGACTTTGGACTTCTGTGTTAGCTACCTACAAAACTCAAGACAGCAAACACTAGCATCAACTGATGTGCCATGAAATCAGCTTCCAACACCATGTTTTTGTATGTGACATAACTAAAAACTGTATGGTAGAAGAAAAATAACAAAAAGTGCCACATTTACTGACACCCTGTTGATTTGAAAACTGTTAATAAAATGTGAAAAGTGTGTGCTTGAGTGTGAGCGAGGTGAATGGAATAGGCACAGTGGGTTTCTGACCTGTTTCAAAAGCAATGTCTCAACTGACCCGGCTCTCCCCTTTGTTCTATGTAGTTTTTACCTATTGGAGGGTGCAGATTTGAGTGAAAAAACCAACAAACACACAAAACAAAACAAAAAAATAGACCAGCCATGTAAAAATGAAGATGAGCAGCATGATGCCAGTACAGGTGCATGCAGCTTCTGTGATCAGCATAGCAGCCACAGTTCAATTTAAAGGACACGCTTTGTTGCGGGCATGCTGCAGCAGATGTGTCACTCCGTGACCATGCCCCGTGTATTTCATCTGTAAATCTCTGATAATGTAACGAAGCACTAAAATTCTACTGTGTTCAGAGTGGACATAAACCCCAACCTTATTCCCTCTGTGAGCGACAGTCACATTAAAGCATACGCAATCCCACACAACCTTCATACTGTAAGGAAGGACATACATAATAGAAAGTTACATTCCTCATACAACATTTTTATATGTCTACTATGAATGCTGCATTTCTAAACAAACTTTATCAAGGTGCATTGCAGTTTTGCCAGTCCAGAGCAGACACTGGGGACAATCAACATTATTCAATGACAATCTAATATCATGGCTGATAGAAACAAGGAAGTGAATAAGGAAGTGAAAAGCTTTTCTTATGTTGTGTTAACACCAAATGCAATGCAAATTTTTGTCATGTTACTCATGCGAGTTTGAACGCTACAATATTTTTTTTGACATCATATAAATCATCATATGTCCCCAGAGGATCTCAATGCTGATCGGCTAGCATGGCGCAAAATTGATTGCTGAAGTTTAGATTTTTCAACGCGCGAATAAACATACGATGCAAAGTAACGTTACTCGCTTCATCTGCGCTGCTTAATCTGAATATTTTGCGTCACGTCCATCTCATCCATCACACGGCCCGGTTTTAATTTGTATTTAACTGTGTCTGTGCATGGACTTTACATGTAATTTACATGTGCAAACTGTTTTATTCGTGCCTAGTGTGAACACAACATTAGTATCCAAAACACATCACTTTCTTCACACTTCTTTTCTTCAAGAAACGCAAGTGAGTCCAGCTGCTTGCGATATAGCACTTATGATTACCATGACCCTGATGACCAAGAATCTTCACCGAGACATTAATTTAAAAAAAAAAAGATATTACCTTTTATAGAATTATTTAATCACAGCAAATATATAAATGTTTATCTGGGTCTAGAGGACAAAGAGCATAAATGTGCTCTTAAACTTTACTTTCACACCTAATTATTTCCTGCAACACAGGAAGACTCTTTTCTACCTCATCACCACACTCAACGAGTCCTTTCGGCCGGACTATGACTTCAGTGCCGCGCGGG
>JAPZEB010057400.1:0-10123 GCA_029783705.1 Chaetodon striatus
GGGGGCACGGATTAACAGAGAACAATGACCTGCCGAGCGCCTCTGAGCGCGCTCAGTGAGGATCCACATCCGTCCAGCTCCGACTCAACGACCAGGATTTACTGCGCCTCGTTCAGGAGCGCCGTAAATCAACAACACCGGGGGGGGGGGGGTTATATTTGGAAGAGCTGAGGTACACCTAGGGGCCCAGGGTCACCAGAGACCTACAGGGACCATCAGGGACCGTCAGAGACCACCAGAGACCTACAGGGACCATCAGGGACCGTCAGAGACCATCAGAGACCATCAGACACCTACAGGGACCATCAGAGATCTACAGGGACCATCAGAGACCACCAGAGACCATCAGAGACCATCAGACACCTACAGGGACCATCAGAGACCATCAGGGACCTACCGGGACCATCAGAGACCATCAGAGACCATCAGGGACCATCAGAGACCATCAGAGACCATCAGGGACCTACCGGGACCATCAGAGACCATGAGACATCTACAGGGACCATCAGAGACCATCAGGGACCTACAGGGACCATCAGAGACCATCAGACACCTACAGGGACCATCAGAGACCATCAGAGACCATCAGAGACCTACAGGGACCATCAGAGACCTACAGGGACCATCAGAGACCATCAGAGACCATCAGAGACCATCAGAAGAAGGAGACGCTCTCTGTTTTGTTTAAATTCCACATTGTTCATACTCCAACAGACGCTGACTCAAGTGACATCACTCGAGGTTTTTACTGATGTTAAAGTACGCGCAGTGAACACCTGGAAACACCTGGAAGCACCTTCAGCTTTAATTTGGTCGTCATGACAACGACACGTTAACGTTAAACAGCGGTCACATGATCAATAACCGTTTGTTTTACACTTTAAAAGACAGAAAGTGACGTTAAATATTTTCTCAGTGTTTTTTTATTCTGAAAAATGTGAGATTTACTTCAGAGGTCACTGGTCCTTGAACTGATCCTGGAACTGATCCTTGAACTGATCCTGGAACTGATTCTTGAACTGATCCTGGAACTGATCCTGGAACTGTTTTTATCTTTACTGTAATAATGATGATGATGATGACGATGAGGATGGACATCGGTGACGGAGGCGAGCGTCCGTCTGTCAGCAGGTCAGACCGTACTGAGGTTCAGTTACTGCGGCCAACACGTGACCAGGTGACCTTACCTTGACCCCTGCAGGGCGGGACGACGAGGAGGACGAGGACGCAGCAGCTCAGCAGGACGGCTGCAGCTCTGGCTGAAGACATGGTGGAGACGTGGGGGACGGAGACAACCTGAGACAGAGGAGACAGACGTGTTGAATAAACACACGGAGGCTCCTGAAAGGTGAGACGCCTCCACCAGGTGTGAGACGCATAAATCAGACGACCTGCCGCCGCTCCAGGATCAGCTGTTGACACGTGCTCACAGTCACTTCCTGTCGTTATGAACAGAGTCCACAAGTCTTCAGACCTCAGGTCACATCTGTCCCTCAGCTGGACTCATCAGGCGTTGACCTGCAAGTCTCTGACGAGGGCGTCACCGACCCGTCTCTCTGACAGGAAGTTCATCACCTGTTATTTACAGTTTGAATCCTCGTTAACGACTCGTTAGTCTTTAATTATTAAACGTTTTGATGCCGAAAGAAAAACTGATGATTCTTTTCATTAATTTACATTCCAGCTGGCGGTGACATCAGACGACAAAAATCTTTATGAATTAATAAAATATAATTCAGTAAATTAATTTGATGTAATTTAATTTAATTGCTGTATTTAAATTCAACATTTTTGAGTGGGTCAAATTAAGTTAATTAATTCAATAAAGGTAAAGGATTCGATTTGAAAAAATTAATTTAATTGAATTCATTAAATTGATTTAATCAAAATTATTTATTTATTCAAATTAATTAAATCTAATTCAATGGGTTATTTTAATTGATTAATTTACTGATATTTTGCTACATTTTAGTAAATTTGATCCAGTTTAATCAGGCTAGTTTAATTAATTCAATGTAAGTATATTATTCAATTAAAATGATTGAAACAAAGATCAATTGAGTGTAGCCTAAAACAAATGATTTCAATGACATTCACATTAAATTGATCTACTTATTTATAATTAATGATTCAATTAGAAGGAATTAATTTAATCAATTCATTAATTTTATTAAACAACATTATTTTATTAATTTACTCAAATGAATTTAATCTAAATCATTATATTATTTTAATCAAATTGAAATCAAACTGATTAATTTACTGACATTTTTCTACATTTGAGTTAATTTGATTCAATTCAATTAGGCTAACATAACAACTAAATATAGGTGAATTATTTGATTGAAATTCGATTGCATTTACAAAGATTAATTTATATGTTAGCTTACTAGAATGATTTATTTTAATTACATTATTTGATAAATTATAATCAAATTATATTGATTGATTTATTTATAATTTACTATATCTGAGTTCATTTGATTTAATTTTATTTGATTTAAATTCATTTTATTGACATAAGCGAATTATTTGATTGGAATAAATCAATTTCAATAACTTCATTAATTTAATTTAAAAAATGTATTTATGTAATTCATTATTCAAATTCATTAAATCTAAATCAATGTTTTATTTCAATTTTTTGATGAACTATAATCAAATTAAACTGATTAATTTACATCTGTTTTCCTACATTTGAGTAAATTTGATTCAGTTTCAATGTGAGTTGTTTGGAATAAATAAAAAATGGAATTTCATTAATTTAATGTAATTAAATTTACTTATTCATTGAATATATTCAAATTAAAAAAACGTAACTCAAGTTATTTATCACTTGGAGTCGAGCTTTCATGTATCTGATTGGTCGACATGGCGTCTTGACGGATGATGTCACAGGGTGTCTTCAGGTGTCTTCACGTCTTCAGATTTGTGTAAAATCACAAAAAATTCGTAATAACATTAAAAAGAGCAAATAAAACTCAGCAGTTAAACGTACACGTTTAAACAAATGATTTGTGTAAATTCTTCACGACCTTTTGTTTACAGTCGAGCTCTTAGTTTGACTTCCTGGACGTTGGTCAGTACATACACACGTTATACTGTACGCACGTTGGCGCCTCATTGGCGTTTGGATCGTACGTCAACATCGCCGCCACAGTGGAGCGGAGACGCTCCTGTAAACGTTAACATGTAAACAGGAGAGCTGCGGTCTCACCTGGTCCAAGATGGCGGCGACAGATTCAAACACACCGCCTGACGACAACACGTCAGTGACACAGACAGGAAGTTCACCTGAGAGACACTGCACCTTTAAATGTCCCAGCACACCTGGACCTGCAGCGGCCAGGAGTGTTTCCAGCTTCCTGTTCCTACCTGCTGCTTCCTGTTTATGTCCCCTCCTCCTCTTCCTCCTCCTTCTTCTCCTCTTCCTTGGTCTTCTTCTTCTTCTGCTCCTGCTGGTTTGATGTCCTCAGATCTCCTCTTGGTTTCTCCCGTCAGATCTCGTCATGTTGTGTGTTCTCGTCTCCTTCTTCTCCTTCTTCTCCTCCTTCTTCTTCTCCTCCTCTTCCTCCTGCGTTCAGCTTCAGTCTGTTCAGCCTGTTGCTGTAGTGACAGACCCTCGGGGCGCTCTGCCCACACACTCGACTGGCAGGCGGCAGGAAATAACGAGCGGGATCATTTTTCCAGAGATTACAGAACAGGAACTGACATGCCTCGACTACTGACTGTCTGTGTGTGTGTGTGTGTGTGTGTGTGTGTGTGTGTGTGTGTTCTGGTATGTGAAGACACACACACACATCTTTTGTTTCAGTGTGTTTGCTCGAGAAAGAAAAGAATGAAGCGTGTGTGTGTGTGTGTGTGAATGGATAGCAACAGGTGGCCAATTTAATGCTTCAACATGGACACACACACACACACACACACTCTTGTAAAGCTGCAGTATTTGCAGATATAAATCCTCTGTGATTCACTACCAGAACAAAATCCTGGAAAAAAATAAATAAATAAAATAAATAATCTGTTTACTGAGTGCTGAAGTGTAACTGAGTACATTTATTCAAGTACTCGAGTATTTCCAGTTTGATCTCCGCCTCCTCTCAGACGTAAACCTCGTTCTTCATACTGCAGAGCTTCAGTTCCTTTATGTGTCGATGTCGCTGGTTCTGTGAAAAATAAGGCATCAACATTCGTACATATCGTACGTGATCATGAGCCACTCATTCGTCAATAACGTGTGAATTTTGAATGCTGCGGTCACGTGACCGTCACGCTGAATAAAGAATAAAGAAGGAAGTGGTCCTGTGAGGTCGGAGGTCGAGGCAGTAGATGGGTCAGAAACATAAAACAGGACACAGCTGCTGTGTGAACGTACATCGTCACCGTGTTTCTTTTCCTGAACTTAACCTCAGTAACTTTACACTAAGTACACAGCCTTACAAATAGTACGTAACTTAACGTTAAGTATGTAACTTTACACTAAGTACATAACTTAACGTGACTTAACATAAAGTAAATAACTTTACATTAAGTGTGTATCAGTACACTGAGTACTTAACTTTATCTTAGGTACGCAACTTGACAAATAATACGTATATTAACATGAAGTGCATATCTTTACGTTGACTATGTAACTTAACATTAAGTGCTGTGTAACTTCATGTTGTCTTTACCTGCAGAGGGGAGGAGTTTAAATCATCGAACAGGAAGTCTGAATCTTTTAAACATTTTCCAGGAAAACTTTTGACACTTTTCACGTAGTCGGACTGTTTACGTATAAATTCATCAAATTCCAGATCCTGAAGGAAACAAAATTTCCATTCAAACGTGGTCATGTGAAACACGTTTTCACAGAAGGTCATGAGACACATCAGATGTTTCTGACAGGAGGTTTAAACATGTCAGCAGGTCATCGGCCTGAAGTGACGACTCAACGACTTAAACACAAACGTAAAGAAAACGTAAAGAACATCAAACGTTTTCAGTGCGTTAAAAAACGAACTGAATCAAATGTTCTGTGACCTGTGTGAACTCTGCTGAGCGCTGCTGCTGTCTTTAACTGAAACTTCAAATTCTTTGTTAAAATGGAGGCTTGTGTAAATCTGTTTCTGATTCTCATCTTCATCCAAGTTCTCTGATCCTCTTCACGCTGTGGAGATGACGTCATCATACAGCGATGACCAGGCGGTGACAGAGGAAGCTGAGAGCGGCTGAGTCCAGAGCGTCACAACGAAGGAAACCTTTCAAAGTGTCTCTGTTGTTTTCAGCTCTGACAGGTCCGACTTTCAGAATAATCTCACAGGGACGCCAACTCGGCCCCGTGGGGGGGCAACTGCTGCCATGGTAACCAGAGGAGCAGGAGGAGGAGGCGGAGGATGAGGAGGAGGCAGAGGCTGGTCAGCGTGGACGCGTGCAGGATGCAGAGTCACAGCTGTTGGATGTTTCTGAGCGTTTCATCAGTGTGAAACTGAAACGTCCTGCGGGCTCAAACGCATCACAGTGTGAACCTCAGCACCTTCACGAGACGATATTTTACACGTCGCCGCACAGTGACGAAGAAAATGTCACATAAAGACAAACACGTATGTACAGCAGGTGATGCTGATTGGCTCGCACCTCGGACACACCCTGAAAACAAAACGTACCTCAGAGCCTGTTTCACATCGTTCCAAAGAAACATTTCTGAAAACTGAACGATGTGCAGCAGTTTGTGATCAGCTGTGAGCGCGTGCAGAAGACGAAAGACGGAAACTAACGTTCAGTGGAGGACGAAGTGTTCAGACCCTTCACCGGAAATTAATATTTAAATATAAATATTAAAGTGATGCTCTCGTCGTGATTGTTTAATGACATCAGAACAGAAAAGACAGCTAAAGGCTGTGCTAATGCTAACACAGGCTACACATCGTTAGCTCCGCGGGTAGACATAAACTGTGTAACGTTAGCATTTTTAAAAAAAAAGTACATTAGCAAAGCATTAAAGAGTAATGTTAGCATTAAAACATTAAAAAAAGCATCGTTAGCATAACAGATAACGTAATGTTAGCATTACAAAATAAAAAGTGTAACATTAGCATAAAAAATCGACTAATGTTAGCATTAAAACATAAAGCATTACAATATAAAGTACTGTTAGCAGAAAAGTTAAGTAACATTGGCATAAAAATCATGTAAGTATTAAAGGTCAAGTAGCATTAGTGTAAAATATAGCGTTAGCACTAAAAAAAGTAATGTTAGCATAAAAATCATGTTAGCATTGAAAAATAAAGAAACAATAGCATAAAAAAAGTGAAGTAACATTATCATATATACTGAACTAATGTTAGCATTAAATAAAATAGCATTAATAAAAAAAATAAATAAAGCAGCATTAGCATTAAAATCATGTTAGCATCAAAATAAAGTAGCATTAGCGCAAAGAAATAGGTTTGTTACAAAATTAAGCAATGTCAGCGTTAAAAATTAAATAGCATTAGTGGTAAAAAATAAAGTGAAATTAGCATAAAAAAGAAATAAGAGCATTAACAATTAATGCATTAAGAAAATGACGTAATGTTAGCATCAAAAGTAAAATAACATTAGCATAACGTTAGCATAAAAAACAATTGTTAGCATTAAAATAAAGTAGAATTAAAAAAATATGGTAATGTTGGTGTAAAAACTAATGGTCGCACTTAAATAGTAAAATAACATTAGCATCAAAAAAGAAATATCAGCATTAAAAATAAAGTAGCATTAGCACTAAAAACATAAAGTAACGTTAACACAAAAAATAAAGTTAGCATTTAAAAAACTAAAGTAACGGGGGTTAGGGTTAGCATAAACAAATTAAGTAGTGTTTGTGTAAAAAATAAAGAAACTTCAGCATAAACATAAAGTCACGTTAGCGTAAAACAAACAGGGTTGTCATGGAAACACTTCAAAATGTTGTCAGAATAAAACGCAGGTCGTCGAGTTGATACGAACACGAACACTGACTCTGTCAGATGTAAAATGGCTCCTCGGTGTCGTCAGCTGAACAGCGATAAAGTTAACGTATCGACACACAGAAAACGTTCACGTGTGACCGAGACGTGTTCACGTGTGACATCACAACGTGACGGCTCCTGATGCGTCAGCAGCTCGCTCTGCGTTCCTCCTGTTGAGAGTCTGGTTCTTACCTTCACCTCCTCCTGTTTTAATGTCACACTGCTCCTTAATATTCAGCTCGGTGTGTGTTAACTCCCGCCGCCTTCAACACACACACACATCAACACACACACTTCAACACACACACACATCAACACACACACTTCAACACACACACACGCACAGTGCTGCTCTGCAGGTTATTTTAAAGAGTGTTTGAAGCTGCAGACGGACGACAGGAGGACCTGTCCTCCACCCGTCCTCCACCCGTCCTCCACCCGTCCTCCCTCTTCATTTAACACACTCCCTCTCTGCAGGCTCCGACCCTGACACACACACACACACACACACACACACACACGTACAGCAGTGTAACTGTGGTGTTAAATGAAATAACCAGCATAGAATCAGTAACACACAGAGTACACGGTGTGTGTGTGTGTGTGTGTGTGTGTGTGTGTGTGCTGACTACACACAGTCCGTCAGGTGTTAATGAGTGTTGATTGTCACTTTTAACACGTCGACAGTTGAAGTCAAACATGTGATGTCGTGATCGGAGCTGTGGGTCCCCGTCCTTCATCCTCATCATCACACTGTGACATCATCTTCCTCCAAACACCTTACAGTCCGTCTTCACACAGGTCTGTTTGTAAAACTGTAGACACCGCTAAGACGACCGGGACGAAGACCAGACAAGTCCGAGTCAGAGCAGCTGGAGGACACGATCACTACTTCACCACCAACATGAACGCGTGTACGTGAGTTTTTAAAACTCGTGTAAACCCACTAAAAATAGTTGACAGAGTCTTTTCGTGTCCCCATATATCCCAGCTGTGCACACGGTGCTGCAGGGGACAGGCCTGAAAACAGGTTAGCAAACGGTAGAAATAAATAATAAGGTAATGTTAGCACACAGAAAATATAGTATTAGTATTAAAAAATAAAATAATGTTAATGTAAAAAAAATAATGTTTGCACAAAACATAAGGTAAAATTTGCATTAAAAATAATGGTGGTGTAAAAACTAAAGTTAGCACTAAAAAATTTAGTAATGCTAGCATAAATAGTAAAGTTAGTGTTACAAAATAAGGTAATCTTGTCATAAAAAAATCGTGTTAGCATTAAAGAAAAAGTAGCATTAGCATAAAAATAAAGTAATCTGAACATTAAAAAGGAAATGTTTGCATCAAAAATAAAATAGCATTAGTATTAAAAAATAAAATAAGATTAGTGTAAAAAATAAAGTTAGCACAAAAAAATTAAGTAATGTTAGCATGAAAAGTAAAGTTTGTGTTACAAAATAACGTAATGTTAACAGAAAAATAAAGTAGCATCAGCATAAAAAATAAAGTTACGTTGGTATAAAAATATTTTTAGTACTGAAGAATAAAGTGGTATTAGCATAAAAAAATAAAGTAATGTTAACATAAAAGATAATGTTAGTGTAAAAATAAAGTTAGCAAAAAAAATGAAGTAATGTTAGCATTAAAAGTAGTTAGTGTTACAAAATAAAGTAATGTTAGCAGAAAAAATAAAGTAGCATTAGCAGAAAAAATAAAGTAGTATAAGCATTAAAAAAAGTTAGTGCTAAAATAAAATTAGCACGAAAACAATGAAGTAATGTTAGCATAAAAAGGAAATGTTTGCATCAAAACTAAAATAGCATTAGTATTAAAAAATAAAATAGTTACTGTAAAAATTATGTTGGCACTAAAACATGAAGCAATGTTAGCATAAAAATAAAGTAGCATTAGCATAAATAAAAAAATAAAGTAACGTTAGCATAAAAAAAGTAAAATTAGCATAAAAGGAAATGTTGGCATTAAAACTAAAATAGCATTAGCATTACGACAAAGAAAAGTTAGCATTAAAATGAAGATGCGGCACGCTGCGGAGTTGTGGTGCTGCAGATGAATTCAGACCAGTTAAAATCGACCAAAGTTCAGTTCTTATAATTATCGTCGTCATGATGACATCACATGTGAGACGTGCCGCGCTGCGTCAGAACGTTGTAGACGATGAGCTCAGGCGGCAGGACGCCATCATGTGGTTGTATCAGTCTGTGAGCTGCTGGTGTTGATATCAAACTCGTCTCTGTCTCCTCCAGACGTCCTCGAGGACTCTCTCTCTCTCTGTGCCTGCTTTGTGTTCACAGCCTCGCTCGTCCTTTACCCAGAATGCTTTGCTGTTTGTTCGGGACTCTGATCAGCTCCCAGCAGGCCGAGCGTGTTTGTTAGAGGATCAGATCTGTCCTCAGATCAGCAGACGCCCGGCGGCCCGGCAGGCTGAGACTCGTCTTCACCTGCACAAATGTCTCCAGGTGAGACTGAGGAGGACGCCTGACAGACGGCATGCTGGGAAACAAGAGGAGCTCTCTGTGGAGTCAAAGTCCTGATGTTCTGATAAGAACCTGACAAAACCACGTTCCTCCGGTCTGTGGATGAGGTGGAGAACACGTCCCCAAAATGTGTCCAGTACAACCACCTGAGGGACTCCTACGGTCACCTGAGGACCATCAAAATGACGTATTGATGACGTATTGATGATGTATTGATGATGTATTGATGACGTATTGATGACGTATTGATGATGTATTGATGACGTATTGATGATGTATTGATGAATCTGTCTGATTATAAACATCCAGTCACAGGAAGTGAGGGTCTGAGCTCGTCACCTCGCTCTGAATGCAGCTTGATGATGTGAGGACTTAATGTGTCGTAGCTCAGATACTGTCACAGCCAGTTATAACCCCCCCCCCCACACACACACACACACAGTTTCTCAGCTGTAAAATGTGTTAAAGTCGACAGTGAAGCATCATGGGACGTTACAGCTGTCCACTGATCAACACTGATCTCTGTCTACATCAGGTACTGATCAATGACCTGATCAATGACCTGATCAATGACCTGATCAATGACCTGATCAATGACCTGATCAATGACCTGATCAATGATGATCAGCAGGTGCTCTGAACCACCTGCCCCACAAT
>JAPZEB010057401.1:0-10114 GCA_029783705.1 Chaetodon striatus
CCTGGAGACAAACCATAGCAACCATGGAATCCATCACCTCCATTTTGTGCACGTGTCTTCCTACAGTCACATCTCACTTCTGTGTGTGCCATCTTCTCCAACAGAATAATATTTTCATTATGCTATCAATGTTACCATTATTGTTGGAATAAATATAGATAAACATTACCAAAAAAAACCCCTCAGCTGTCCAATCAGTCACACCCAAGAAAAGTTATAAAACTATAGATTAAGCATTTCACATTTTTATCAGTTGCAGGCGGCTCTACAGAGGCTCACACATCTGTAAGTAATTCCTGTCAATCATCACTTACAACCCACTAGAAATGTATTTGTAGATAATCAGAAATGTATTAGTCCTTTCATTCACTTTTGTGCCGTACAGCAATCCCAGATAAAGAAACAGACAACTATAATGTTGCAGGGTTTTTATATGCAAACACTCTGCCCACCTTAATTATCTTATTTTCTTTTCATGCTGCTGTGCTTAGGACATTTCTGTAAATCTGTCTACAGCAATGACGCAGTATAAAGAGCAAGAATGACTGCATAGACTGGGAGGGAGGGGTGGTGGATGTGTCAAGCCAGGCTGTTCTCATGCACCTTTCATACATTTCCCTACAAGGTAATCCATCAAAATTCATACAAATCCCACTAAGGAGGAGCCAGTAATTTGTGCATAACCCACATACTTTGGGAGGCTGCAATCATCTGACTGATGCCCTAATGGGAGCAAAGAAGAAAGCAGTCTGGAGCAGTCCAGTTAGGTGGCAGGTTGGGGTAGTGGAAGGGTCATAAAACACAGGACTCTTCCCCTTGGACTTTCCCCACAAGGCGGGTGTTTGGAATTGTGTTAACTTTGAGTCATGTTAAGGTAAGTCCTCACCATGTATCTTTTGAAAAACCTGACCATAGTAACTTAACTTGCCTTAACCTAAAGACACCCGATGATGTTGCTTTTCCTAAACCTAACTACAGTAACTTGCTGAAATCCAACCTCCATAACTTAACCCTGTTGATTACGTAGCTTTAAATTTAGGATGCAATGGCATTTGTGAGCTGAAAATTGTAGGATATTATATGAGAACAAGACAGATAGCTGATCATGTCTCCTGTGAAACAAAAAGTTAGTGTTGAGTTCTTTTTTAATTTAACAACACAATATAGCTAACATCATGTGACATCTGTGTCACGTGAAATATGTCACATGGTATACTTGTTAGCGTACTTGCAAAGTAAAGTTGGGACAATAGTTTTGTTGCCTAACCCTGAAGTTGCTGAAACCTTTGTTTCCTAACACTGAAGTTCATTTTGTAAGGACTCTGAGGCATGTGACACACAGACACAGCATCTTCAAGCGTTCAGATTGAAGGGTTGGGGGTATAATTGTAACCTGACTTCAGTAGGATTTAGCAAAACAAAAAGCAAAGCATCCAAGCACTGATTTGGACATCGATCACCATGGCAACAATTAAAGGTTCAAAGCTTTGAAGCATTCGGGTCAGCCCTCTGAGAACGTGCTGCTTATCAGCAGATTCCATTGCGTTAAGTAATTATTTGTAGCTATAATGAATTATATGTTTCTCTAACTCCTGGACTGAAACATTATTTTTCTCACTCAACATTTAGATATGGAGGAAAATGTCTCTGATACCAGCAGCTCCTTCTTGCTTACAGTGAGTGAGACAAAGTTTCTTGTTAGTGGCCAACAGGTTTAGAGCCTTAATGCTCGAGGGCACCTCAGTTCTTGATATTTCTCACCCACATTTTCCTAGCTGATGACCTTTGCATCAAACCCCCTCTAACTATATCTGCATGCCCACTCACACCCACACTCACCCTCACATTACACACTGCAAGATCCAGCTGTCGGAGTATTTTTCCCTAAAACACCAGCAGGTGGTACTGTTCTCTGTCTATTTCTCCTGCCAGGAAGCTCCTTGGTTATACTATCACATAATATATTTCGGGACTGTATTCCCCCTTCCTGCCCTGTTTGAGTTCATTACATCAGATTACATTATGCCACACAGCTCAAAGGGGAAATCACAAAGATCGCTGAGCATGCTCTTCAATATTTCATACAGAACATAGCAAGAGTCCATACATAACATGGCCAGTGTGTGTCCATGTGTAAATAATTTAGCCTGAGGCTATATGTTATACTGGTGCTATACTGTAGAACAGCCTATCAGTATATATGAAGTGGACAAAAACAAAATAGACTTAGGAAGTCACATTATTCAGATTGAAGGTATATGTTGTAAAGCTCAGTGATACAAACTCGTGAATGAACAATATTGACCTAAAGCTGCTTTGATCAATATTTTATATGAACGATGTATCAAATTACAACCTGTTATGTGAAAGGTGTGAACCTATCATTTGACTGCGGACCCTTTATGTATGTTTGAGCTCTGGTTTTACAGACCTCAACTTCACTGTTTCGGATCACTCAGTGTCTTTGTGTTTTTTGCAGATTGAGCTCTGATAAACCCACAGGACCATACCTGTCTGGCACGGGATAGCAGATCAACAAAAGTTTGAGGAAACCAAAACAGAGCTAAAATAGGGTGACTATTGGATTTACATTACTCTTCTGACAACAAATGATGCTTATGTTCCTCTGCATCTGCTGGATGTGTAATTAAGCCGCTGTTCACTAACACGTTAGCCAAACCGGCTGTAGCTCAGAGGTAGAGCGGGTCATCCACTAATCGGAACAACAGCGGTTGGATCCCCAGCTTCAGCAGTCCGCACATTGAAGTATCCTTGAGCAAGATACTGAAGCTCCTGATGGCTGTTCCATCAGGGTGAGTGCATGTGAATGCGTACTGAGTAGCAGGTGGCACCTTGTGTGGTAGCCTTGGCCACCAATGTGTGAATGTGTGTGAATAGGTGGATGTGCCATGTAGTGTAAAAGTACTTTGAGTGGTCTGAAGACTAGAAAAGCATAACAAGTGCAGTCCATTTATAACAACTTTATAAGGTGATACTATGACCTTAGAGGCCAAAAATGTGGTTGCGTAACTCTTTTAGAAGCTGGAGTTCTGAGTTAAGCTCTATTGTTAAGGTTAATTGAGTCTAATTAGCCCATTGACCTGCAGGTGTGTTGATGAGGTCATGCAGTTTTTTACTTAAAGTACAAGTGCAATGTTGTACGACAGCCTAAAAGAATAATTCATAAAAATATTAAATGTAAAGAGTGATATATTTGTATTATAAAGACTGTAAAGACTTAACCATCTTCTGTTTTTCTATGAAAAAAGTCACAACAGTAACTGAATGTCAAATCAGGAGCTCTAATAACGTAGATAACCTGCTTTATCAGGGTGCTGAGGCTCTGACACTACTTGATATGGGCTGCCTGTAATGTTTGTGATTTGGATAATGAAGCTTACTCAGCCATTGCACTGTGTGAAGTGTCAGCTAAAAGCCTAAAATAGAAAAAAAAGACAGCAAGCCCAGCCAATTAGTCTAAAACACAAGCAGCAGCATTCAGGCGATGATGACCTTAGTATCACTACTTGCAAGCTGTGTAACCACGATGTGGTGAAAGATACACTGTATTTTTGTCAGTGTGTGAGTGTCTGCTGCAGACTTGCACTTAAGGCCTTTTCAACAACACACAGGGCTTTTGAAAAACCAAAAAAAAAAGGTTTCTTCTCCTTTGTTCTCAGAAAAAAAGAGAATCCTGTCCACATAAGCACTGTTAAAAATAAATCTCTGTCCATGACAACGCAAAAACACAACTGACGTGCTGCCAGGGGCATGCCGAACAACAGGTGGCGATATAACCCTCACCCTGAAGCCACACAAAGAAAAAGAAGATGTTTGCTATGTCTGCCTATGAAGTTAATTTCATTTTACTGTTTTTGAGCCTTTTTTTTTTGTCAGTGGGAACTTAAATAAGTTTTATCACAGTTAACCACAGACTGTAAATGCACCATGCTAGCCAAGCTAGCAGCTAGTGTTAGGGTTAGCTCCACCCTCTCATCCAAATATTGCCACGTCTGGCTCCAGAAATCCAAGCCGAAGATGGTCAAAATGTCAAACATAAGGTTGGAATGGGAAAATGGGAGTCTACAAACCAGCTGGGGACCTCATGGTGGCTGCCTCCACTATTTTAATACAGTCTATGGCAGTGATGCTCAACTTACAGCCGCTGTTTGGTCTGTCAACCATCACCATGAAAATAAAGTGCTTCACAGCGGAAGTTTTTTTGTACTTTGAATGTAATTAAGGCACCAGAGTGCATGAAACAAAACAAAACAAAACATTGGTTTTACATTTATCCAAAAGTACCAGGGAAGGATCCTCCGGACCCTTTGACAGAGGTCTGGGCAACCTGTGTGGGGCTGACTAGATTTGCCTCTTGCAAAGATGAGTGAGGAAAGCAAACACTGAAAGGTTTGAAATAGGTAATTCATTTACTAATAAAAAACTGTTAATGCCTGTTGATTAAAACTGGCTCTTGGCTTTGTGTCACTTTGCAAAAGTGGCCCCTGGGCAAAGCAAGTTGAGTGTCCCTGGTCTATGGTATGGATTTGGCCTAAGACACCCTCAGCTTCTCCTTATGTAAGTCGTGACCAGTCGTATTACATGAGTCATAGTCAGCATGTGTGTGTGTGTGTGTGTGTGTGTGTGTATCAGTGACTGACAAGACAGAAACCGAGACAGACGGATCTTATTGGGACCATGTCTTCGTGAGTGTGTGTAATATGTTTATGCTTTGTTTACTTTGCTTGAGCCTTGAGTCCACTGATTCTCATTTCCAAGTCCACAAGATAACGCATAATGGAACAATAAATAAGCCTTTAATCAAATGAAGGCGGCACGACCAAAGCATAATTGCCTGTAGCTCTGACATCAGATACTGATGACCAGTATGTAGAATTTTTAGTGAATAGCACTGTTCAAAGGAGACTGACCTTTAAGACATGCAGGGAGGTAACACTGACGTTAAAGAGATCCCTGAGGGGCCTGTTGATTCATACATTTAAAAATGTCATCGTTGTAGCTTATAGAGGTACTTTATTCTTTTTCATCCTTTGGAAATGAGGAAATCAAATCCCTGCTTAATGCCATTTTGTATCTTACCTCTCCAGTCTACTATAGCAGATATTAATCTATTGTATATCCCTATATTTATGGTGTCATTGTGCTTCATATGGACTGCTTGTGCAATTATCGAACAGTGTCTGAGACCCTTTTGCCTTCAGATGTGGTGTTATTATAGTATTCCATTTGCAGAACATATAATTTCCTTGTTGTTAGTGCAGCTCATTACAAAGAATATGCAGCCTGTGATGCAAATAGGTGGAGCGGATGCGTGTCTGTGTGGGTTGGTTGTACATCGATATATGGGCAGAGCCTCAGGCATTACTTTCTGTTTCAGTTAATTGCCATTTAAGCTGCTTATGGATGAATACACATTTTTGCTTTAAGGTTCAAGTGTTTATTCTACCACTGTGGAAGGTCAGTTCATGTGTCAGCTAAAGGAGGTGAGTTAAAAAATATTAACTGTAATGTAAGACTTCATGAACAAGGAGTAAATTTACAATTCTGATAATCTGTAAGCATGAAAAGATAATTTAGTTGTGGGAACAGTGGATCGGAGATGCTTTGTATTTTTTATAATCACCGACTGCCAATGAGTGAAGACAAGCGCTTTGGGCTGGGCTCTTTACCCCTATTTTCTCTATGTAGGGGCACAAAAGTGCAAACTATACATTGTTACAGTGAAGGTAATACTAACTGCAATCAATCACTTACCATGGTGGTATGCTTAAAGCTGGGGCAGGTAGAGATGTCTGTCCTAAGCACCTCCCACCAGATGACCACAGGCATATGCATGTGCTTCTCGCAGAAAGAAGAACCTGAGCTACTCTTTCGCAAAGCCAGAAACTCATGAAGTTATGTAGTATAAAGTCTTGAGACAGTGAATGGAAGTCTGATTTTGTGGCCCCACACAATGTTTGTTTTCTTTTTTATAGCCGAATGAGCTGTATTCTATTGTAGAGTTCTTTGTTCTGACACAAAAATTATACAAGTAGTTCCTACCAAGCAATCTGATTGGTCAATAAGACATTTAATATATGCTCAAACAGCTAAAAATATTACTCCGCCATTTCCTTGGCAATGTTGTAACTGCCAAAGCAAATACCAGAAGGCTGCATAACTGCTACAAAATGGATAGTTTTGTTGTTAATTTTGATTTATATGTTGGACTTAGTTAAATGAATGGAAGGAGCTGTTGCTTTGGTACATACTGGACACACACATGCTCTATATGTGTTCATGTATATGGGCTAAACTCTGTAGAAAAAAATCTTCATTTTGTAATATAAGCACACTGGAAGTCAACATTTATCAAACTAATTTATCTGAAATATTATTTATTTTGTATTTCAAATGACCTGAAAAACTAATAAGCAGAAAGCCACCTAAAAATGGGCTATTAGGATATCTTATAAACAAATGATCCAACAAAACCGCACGAGAGTCTGTTTCTGCAGCTGTTATAGCAACATTTGTAGAATAATTAACTGAAATAAAACAATTTAAAAACTTTAACTTAACCACTGCATTGCAGAAATTCTCAAACTTACTCATAACGGCTAAATAATTCATTGGATTAAATGAGTTAGTCTTGCTTTTATTAAATCAACTTTCTTTAATTCAAATAATTTATGGTGCTGTTTGTCAATGCAGGTGTGTACCTGCCCAGAGTGCAGCAAGCCGGAGTGTGATCACAGTGAAGTTGTTTTTGAGAGGCTGGATGCCATCTAAAAAGAACTGAAGCAGAATATTCTGTTAGACAAGAACATGGTGTGAATTTTGGAAATGATTACATCTTTTTTTTTAATTTATTTTTTTAATTATTATTCATTTTGACTTTCAGACTTAAGAATGCTCCTGAGTGAAAAACATCTGGCCTCCTCTGGCGTCCTCCAGCAGCTGTGCTGGTGACATGGCGTTACGAGCTTAAAAACACATGTGAAGTTTGTGGATGTAGGAGATACATTTTAATTTCTTCAGCTGATATCTTAGTCGTAACAAGACTGAGCTAGCAAAGCAGTTTTGTGTTTATATACTGTATGAGGAGATTATTTAGTTTGAGAAACCCGATGATCTCTGGAAAGTATTAAGCTCATGTTGGCTGGCGAACTCAACAGGGACTAGAAAATGAGTCCGTTGCTAGGTTGTTACTATGGTTTGACCTACTTGCTGGGGCAGTAAACTAGGTTTCATTACATACAGGAGTCTGCAGACATGACTGATTCTTTTCCAGTTGTTAGTCAAACCCTGTGTATTTACATGGAAACGGATACGACAGTTGCAAAAAAGAAAACAATTTTATTTTACGAACTAATTGCCCCTCAACATGAAAACATTTTGATTATATATTTTATTTTCTTGGCAATAGTCGTACAATCACAATATTACACTCAAGGTTGTGCTCTAACGCCATTCGTTCCATGACATTGATGTGTACAGATCAATATCATGGAACAATTAAATGTACCAGTATACTCAGAACATTGCCCTGGATGCTCTCAATGTCAAGAACATCACCATTCATTGTCTATGGAGCTGCTCCAGACCTTATACCCGATGACATCACAAATGTGAGTTTTAGCACTCTAGTTTTCAGATTTGGGAGAGAGTTGTTCGTGTTTACTAATATTTTTGGCCTGTTTTAGACCATAGAAACAACATGTTTGAATTTTTAAAAATGGCCAAAGTTCCCCTTTAATACATCTGCTGATATCTTTAATGTTTTTACAATAAACAGATTCCCTGAAGAGAGCAAAACCAACAATGAGTGAATCCTGTAATGGCAAGTACTGCCTGTGTATCCAAACTCTGATAAATCTGTGCCTTAATTGTTGTCCAAAAACCCATTAAAAACACTTCAGTGAGCCACACTGTTGCACCGGGTGACACCTTCCTTCATTTAATTAACACCTGTCACCCTGACATCTCCCAAGATAGCAACTCCACACTTCTGTGTCCTCCTTAAATCCTAAATTTAAACTCAAATATAACTGCATCTTGAGTAAGAGTAATCCCTCCATAGAGGCTGTTTGTAGAAATCAGACATTTTATCAGATCATCAGAGAAAATGTCCCCTGATTTGTCTGACAGGAAGGAAAAGAAGTGTTGTTTTCAAGCAGCTTCGAGTGCCTTCTTGTTTGTCACAGGTGACATGTGTAGGTGTAGTTGGCACTTGCGTATATACCACCTTCAGATATGACGGCTGACTTGACCACCTGATTCTGCGAGAACATGTTCCGCTGACACTGCTGATTGAGTTGCAGCTCCCATCAGCTTCAAATTTGGACTTTTTTTAAAAGTAGATTTAACCTAATTGAAACTTTTTATTTCCTTAGTAACACAACACCCACAAACACCCACACATGCTTGTCATTCTTATCTTTTTCTCTCCTGGCAGAAACTAGCTGACAACTGAACACACTCTCACCAACAACATCCCCCTGTCAGTACTCATCTTCTCTGCGTCAGGGTGATTTCATGTCAAGTCTGTTTTAATTTATCCTTCATTTTGCTTTTTGGTGTGATAATCTTTGTGCTGAGTGTTGTGATTTTCTCTCTGTGCCAAATTCATTTATGTCTAATTGTTATTGTGAGTCTTTTTAAAAGCCTCCTGGGATTTTTTTCGCCCCCTCCTTACAGTTTGAATTCCTTTTTTTTGGGGTAATTTGTGCCTCACAAGTAAAGCGTTACAGTTAGTGTTATTGATTTGGACTGTGGAGGTGGAGGGGAATCTCACCCTTACAAATAGAGGGACGGTAACATAAAACAATCATTGTTCCCCTGTGTGCACGGGTGGGCGTCAAGAGGAGGTGGGTTCAGACAAAGTTTAAAGAGGTAATCCACAGACTTTAAATTGTTTCCATCATGTTTTAGTGCCATTGTGTTCCTGCACTTCACGCTTGTTAAACAGTGTGGGCCGCGCTGTGATGCTCTTTTGCTTTGATTTACGGTTATTGTTTTAGTTTCTGAAGGTGGCGCTCACTACATCATGGAGACATTTTGTCAGATTATTTTGGATAGTTTTGGATGTTAGATGGAACATACTACATAATGGTCCAGCAGAGTACTCTTTGATTCACTTTGGTCTTCCATTCATGATGCTTAAAGGGCAAGTTCAACTTGTCTCTACAGTATGCCTCAGAAGAGACTTTTTGCCTTGACCCTTCAGTGACAAGGAATGGATTTTTTAAAATGTTTTATTTGGTACTCGATGCATCTGTGTGGCTGTTGGCAAGGATTTTAGATTTTATTATTATCATTTTTCGTATCTTATTTATTCAGTTAAAGGTCTAATGGCCTTATCTAGAGCCAGTGTTTGATTTGTCTGCTCTGGGCTACTGTTATAAACATGGTGGACACCGTGCGACAGGACTCACTCCGTATGTAGATGAACAGCTCATTCCAAACAAACGAAAACACAACAATTCTTAGTTTCAGGTGATTTTAAACTAATTAAAACGTAGTTATTAATATTTTATTCCATTTCTGTCCATATATTCCCCTACAACCCTACATCATTTAACCATTTGCTTTTATTTTCTAGAGAGGTAATTTTTAACATTATGTTAAACATTTGTTTCAAAGCTTTCTATGATGCTGGTAATAAAATACTGAATTAATTTGACGTTTCATTTAAAGTTTTGTTTTCTAGTCAAATTTAAAGCTGCACTATCAATATTTTTACAATCACAAGGAGTCACTTGGCTACCTCTATATGTATCTCTCTTAACCCTTTGAAACCTGGAGTGACATCACCTTTCTTTCAGATACCTTTCACAAGTATTTAAACCCTGAGCAAATTTGTGCAATTTCGTTCAGAAACATGGGGAAAAAGGCAATTAGCAACTTGATAAGAAATGTCCAACGAATTGCACAAATAAATAATAGGTTTTTAAGATTTTTTTTTTTAAACTAGGGAAAAACTATATTCATAATAATAATTATTGTTACATTTTTAAATTATGTTACAGAATTGTTATAATTTTTGAGCACTCCTTCCAGGTCATTTCTTTGTTTGATTGTTTTAAACTTTTTTTTTTTTTTTTTTTTTTAA
>JAPZEB010057402.1:0-10103 GCA_029783705.1 Chaetodon striatus
ACTTAACTCTCAAACTCTAAAATCTGACACTCCTAATAATAACACAAGATATAAATGGAACATCAGTTACATATAATAGTAATAAATATTCAGGAGCCAATAACTGTGGCCACTAGATGGCAGTTTGACCCCATCATAGAAACTGAACTATGAACTGAACTTTGAATAAGCACAATTTAGTAAAATAAAATACTACAGTAGTTGGGATTGGCCCCAATTACTTGGAGAAACAAGATGATTCACTTTACCTGTTGATTTGATCATTAGGTTTGTTGTAATTAAAACTTTGATTAAAGTAGCCATCTTACATGTTGGCTCAACCAAAGGGATGCAAATCAGTTTACAACATGTTTTGCTTTGTGTCTTCTCTACAGCAGGTGAAAGACATGAGAGGGGGAAATATGTGTCTGTGTATATGTAACACAGAGGCAAGAAGAGACAGGGAGAGACAGAGATTAAATTTAGCTGAGAATCATAATTTAGTTCTGTTGACTTCCTTTTTCCCTTGATTTGAGGTGTTTCAGACCTTTACAAAAAATGTGGCTATGTGTGCCACACCTGAATGACCCCCAGAGGTCATTTAGATGTCTTAACATCCTGTTCCAAATGAGTTGTCTTTAATATTATGTTGGTAAAGATTCTCTGTCATCCAGATCATGTTTTATTGTAAGTGCTATATCATAGGCAACTGAACTTGCTTGAGTACCTTAAAGACATTTCACCTTATATCAAAGAGACTTCATTCAAGTTGGCTGTTGCTATGTTATGACCCTGTGGGTCATTTATGGTTTTGTATGTGTTGTGCTGCAGCGTCCCCTCTCTCCTTGGTGTGTGTGTTCTTTTTCATGAATGAGTGAATTAGGAGCAGGTGGTGCCCATTCATTGGCTGCCTCGCCTGATTGCTGCCATGCGATTGGTCAGGGTGCTGGTCCCCTGACCTATTTGAACAGCCCGCCAACTGCACTCTGCCTCTTCTCCAGCCTTTCCAGCACCAGGATACGTCAGCATGTTGTATCGTTGTTTGTGGTCTTGTAGTAAGCTGTTTGAGTAGTGATCGGATAGTTTTATGCTCTGTGTAGATTTTTGTGGAGCTTCTTGAAATTGTACAGAGTAAGTTAAAAACATAACCCATGTAAATACCTGTAAATACTAGTAGAGCAGTAGTAGGAGGGAGAAGCCCTTTTCCTTTAACCTTTTTTTCTCCTGTTTCTTAATTTGTTGGAGGTAGGTTAAATATTTATCATTTATTTACCTTTTCTTTTTGTTTAGGGAAGGTAGGGTTAATTTAGAGTATTGTTGTTTGTTATGTTGGCTCATTTCCCCCTCTGAAGTGAATAAAAACTGCTCCTTATGAACTTGACTTACTGATGTTGCTGGCCTTTCTTGGAGTGGGAAGACTGGGGGAGCACCTACTCATGTTGTGTCAAAGGTTCCCCTTGACCGGGGCATAACAGTACAAAAAAGTCTGCAAAAGCGTGGACATTCAGATGATAAAAAAAACAGGTGCTGGACAAGAGATCATACATGAGACAATAAAAACAAGAGTCTGCACACTAGACTCTGCTTTCATAAATATTTCATTAAATTACAACTGAGGTGACATTTCAAGCTTCATGCTTGCCTGATGACGAACGTGGCTGTCTGCATCAAAAGTCTCTGTTTCCACCAATCCACATTGAAACACAACCCCGGAGTTTTCAAGATAAAACCAGGTCGGCAGCATTTTTAAAACTCTATTTTAGTTGGTCTGAAATGCTGGAGTAGTGTGGACACAAGGTGTAAACATTGCAATAGTTATGTGCTTTAAAACATAAACGTTTGTAGATATAGGTCTGTCATAAACCTCTGATGTTATTTCATTATGCTCCTGGGGACAAATGGAGGGGGCCTGTAGTCTTTTTCAGAGGGATTTGAAAATCTAACTACTTGTACTTTAGTTTCAAGCAACAAAACTGATGTGGATCCCTCCAGTCCAGTCAGTAAGTGTTCAGGAGTGTCGCCATACGATTTGTCCATCCAAACACGCAGCTGTACGACGGAGCACAACACAAAGTCGTCAGCTCTGAAGAGAAACGGAACTTCTGCCATCAGCAAGCACTTTATAGCCTCTCCCTGACCTTGAGGCTATCAGACCTGTGCACCTGGGCTCAGATAAGACTGCAAAGTCCCATTGAAAACAACACCAGTCATACACATTACAGTGCTGTGGTTATATGCAATCATTAACTATTATCATTTAGCCCACGTTCTGAGGTCAATATTAAACAGTTGAGAAGACTGACTGACTTACGGTTCACTCCTGTATATATGCAGTATATATACTGTATGTATGCATGTAGAATAAAAAAAGAACCTTTGGTGATCATTCTACTAACTTGAAAAACTGCTGGGCTATCCCCAATAGGACAGGCTGCTCTTGTTTCACAGGTTTCTGTAGTCCACACCCCAGGACTAGCTGTGTCAATGCTAAAGTGGGTGTGTTATCTAAAGAGACTGTAGACAGGATGCACAGTCCAGATTATATTACACTGATACTTTAAGAAAAAACACATAAACTTACCTGAGTGGCTACAACACAGCACGTTACTGCAGGATTTTTTAAAACTGAGATAAATGTGGATGAAATGAAAAATTCTAAATAAAAAACTGACGAAAGAGAAATGCCATAGGAATATTATAAAATGTTACAGTGATGTTAGAAATGACATACGACAATGTAAATTATGGGGTGTCCCGGTAGCCTAGTGTAGGACACATATCACGTTATCAGATATGTTCTCAGTCACTGTAGGCATATCATAGAGACATTATACGGAGTTTGCAATGATGAAGTAAACAAAGTTACAGGACTACTTCACCCAAGCAATGATTATTTCTGTATAAATTAATCACCCCATGTTACTGTGAAGTCATAAAGAACACTTTGTTTTCTTGCATCCGTCCACTGTGAATGAACAATCCAAAGATGGAAAAAATTCTTTATGAATTCAAGTACATGGGGGCCACATTTAACAACAGCAAACCTAAACATGTGTTGACAAACTCTTACAAAACTCGTGCAGTATAATTCAAGTCTCATTTATCCAGTCACTGCTGAATACTTCCCAAACATGCATTTTCGCAAAACATAATGACTGGAAACACTTCCGCACCAGGGCAAGCAGGTGAACTGTGCTTGTGCATTCCACTGAAATCCCATCTCCCAGCTCGTTTACTGGCCAGGAAGCGACAGGTGTGGGTGAATGACAGCATTCAATAGCAAAGCATGTGTTAGGGCAGCTTATCCTCATTCCAAGGTTGTCAAACAATAATGCTTAGTCATAGCCCTCGGTGTGCCATACTAACGCCGAAGGAATCCTTTGGCGTCTCTATGAGATGCACGGGGCTTTCAATTTATTCCAATGTAAACCTATTTGTGGCAATATTAAACACTCAGAGCAACTGATGTAGTTTTAAGAGCGAGAAAGTCTGTGTAGGGTGGGCAGGGTGGATGGGTCAAACAAACAGACTTTCAGCCAGGAGACTGTTGTTCGTATATCCTGCAAAACCAAAAGCCAATGCTGTTTGGGCGTAACGGTACCTAACTTGTGTCCATCTGTGACGTATTTTCATTACTCATGCAACATATTTACGACACATGCATTCATTTAAACCCCAAACATGATGTTTTTTCTACCCCAAGTAGTTTTGTTGCCTAAACCCAACTTCAACCTTTTGACAACTTTAACCATGTGTTACAACAACCTTCACCCAGGAGACAGCTGTATGTCACATACAGACATTAGAGAGTGCATCTCATAGAGACGTGAAAGAATGCAGGTCTATCATGCGAGGGGTGAGAGAAAGCACCAGTATTAGATGACCTGAGAAGAGACCACATTGACTTGGGAAGTACTGAGCATACGACTGCACAATTGAGACTTCCATCATACTCCATAAGTTGTAACAGAATGTGTAAACAGATGTTTTGACATAGTTTTGCTGATGTTAAAGAGTACAGAGTGAGTAACTGATATAAAAACGATCAAGTATTTTTTTGTGGCTTACTATTTTTATGCACACTATCTTAGAACTGATTAGATAAGCCAATCTGGTTTCTTGTTAACAAAGTTAATGATCTGACCAGCTTGTAGTTCATCTTCTGGGGGGCATGAATGTACTCACTTGTTAGTGAGTAATCCTACAATGGAGGACATCTGAAATAAAAGTAATGTGTGTGGCTTTGTGAGTAAGTGATCCAGACATGATCTGGACCCTGCCACAAACGTATGCAATGAGCTAGATGGAAGAAATACTCAGTCTGTCGTTGATATTGATTATTTTAATTCATTATGACATAATCTGAAAACTCATCGAGCTCACAAGGAATGAGCCGTTTGTTCTTTTACTTTCCTAAATACATTTTTATTCATTTGTAACGTACTTTATCCATTTTTGTCTTATCACTTTTTCATGTCAGATTTGGTTTACTCTTGGGTCTGTCGGTGTTTCACCTGCAATGTGAAGCTTTTGGATGTGGACTCGAGGTTTCCCTCTTATCTTCCACACTGCGATCTAATGTCAGTGTAACTTTACTCAAAGGTCAGCCATGGCATGACCACTTTTCCCCCTTAAGTGTGACAGAAGTGTCGATTGACACACACACACACACACACACACACACACACACAAACACAGCCACAGCCAGAGGGAGGCAGTGGAGTGACAGCAGATAGCTTGTTGTGGTGGGTGTTTCTTGTTGCCTTGCCACTCTTTCCCGAGGCATTAACACTTGAGAAGAAAACCAAAACCTGCTCGATGGCAATAATGAAACCAAAGAACAAATACACACACACACACACACACACACACACAAACACACACACACATAAACAGAGACAGGTTACTCACATTGCTGGGCCACACTTCTACTGTGGTGTTGTGGAATTTATCTCCACTGGTCTCAATATTTCCACTGCGAAACAGGTATCTACAATGAAGAAGACAGGTGCAATAAATAAGTGTGCTGCCAGGATCAACCATAGACTGTATATAAAGATGGACAACGAGACAGCTCCCCAAAAGTGAAGCCAAAATATATTGATCGCCTCCTGGTGGCTGGCTGCAGAATAGGTAATGAACCCCGCCCTCTCCATGTTAGCGGGTGGGACATGGGCCAAACTAAAAGATCATATTCTGTCATTTTGGGTAGTTCCTCTCATGCTGATGTATTTTCAAGTGTTAGTTTTTCTGATTAGTTTGCTTTTTATTCGTTATTTGATGCTATAAAAAGGGGGTATGTTGTCATGGTTGACAGATAAGAGTGCCAATCAGTGTGCTCACAAGTGTGCAGTGCGCTGCTCATGATTGGTTGGACAGGTATGTGGGTGGGAACTATATACCACAAAGATCACTACGGCACAGACTCTGGCTCCAAATGACATCACCTGTGCAAGATATCCGAGATATATGTAAAAAAATGTGTGTAAAATATGTAAAAATATGTGAGAGTGTCTGATACTCTGAGTGAGGATTTGAAAAGTGTGCTTGCAACAGGGGGAATAACTTCCTGGGGTGCATCTCGGAGGAATGAGTCTTGCACTGAATGTACTCCTGTGCCTGACCAGGACATCATGGAGTGGGTTGGAGGCACTGTCTGAGATGACATTTGACTCAGATAGCATCCTTTCAATGCCACTGCCCTTGCCTACCCTTGACCTGCTGCCCCAGCACACAAAAGCAAACAGGAGGGCAATAGTCACCTCACACTCATAAAAACATCCTCAGCATTGTCCAGCTGGACCTTATCCCAGCTGACACTGGGTGAGAGCTGGACAGGTACCCACACTATCATACCATCATTCATGCTCACATTAAGATATTAGAGTAATTTAGAGTCACCATTTAACCTAAACCTGCATGTCTTTGGACTGGGAGGAAGCCAGAGAACCCGAAGAAAACCCACGCTGACATGGAGAGAACATGCAAACTTAACACAATGGCAATGGGTTCCAACCCAGAGCTTGCTGTGAGGCGACAGTGCTAACAACTGCAGCTCCGTGCAACCCTGGTTTTATATTTTGACATTTTTAATCTGACTTAAACACTTGAGTGTGTTGGTCTAAGGAGGAGTGATCCTGGAGAAAGTGGGTAAGTAGCTGTGTTAGTGGAAGTCAACACAGGACTTAATGCCATGGCATAGGATGAGTTGGAGTGGGGCAAACACTACAAAAGCTACATACACACCTCACCACATCCTGTTTCCACTTAATGCTAAACCAGAGTGGTTAGAAAGCTTATATTATGTGTGTGTTCACTGGGTTTGTGCAGGTGTGTTTTCATCATCAAGCAGCACTGTTTACAGCCTGTTTTTGTAACAGGCTGTAAACATGATTATTTCTACTGTAATGTTGAGCATTTTAACATGAGGGCCTGCGGGGACAGACTCACTTTTGGAGCCAGCCTCAGGTGGCCATTAGAGGAACTGCAGTTTTTCACTTCATTTTTCAGACCCACACGTTGCTGCTTGCTATGGGCTATGGATGTATAAGGCCTGTGTCCAGGCACAGCTTTTTTTCCCCACCACTATGTGTGGGTTCATAAAAGGAAACGTGACAGGTGGTCTTCGTGGTATCTGTCCCTCCTTCACTGTACATAAATGGTTGGATAAAAAAGTAACAGTGATGACCGCAGCTTTTTACCTGTTGCATAGTGTAAATACATAGAATTTGAAAAATACACTGGCCTCAGGAAGAAACGCTTTGGTGGACACAGCCCCTAACTGTGTTAAAATACAGGAACAGTATTAAAAAAAAACTGACTGAAATATAAAGTGCAAATGAATTATTAAATTATACTCAGTGTCTCTGTGTCTCAATGTGCCTTTGCCTGTTTAAATAAAGGGCTAATAATAATAAAATAGTGCCATCTTCCACCTCCAAGCTTAAATCTTCCAAGCTATCACTTTCCTCACTCCTCACGCTTACACTGCCAGCACATAGCGTGTGTGGAGGGTTGACAGAGGGGAGGACATAAGTACTGAAACCCACATCAACGCTTTTTGCTAACGGCTGAGAGAGAGTTTCTATTTGAAAAACATTTAGCAGAATGCAGATGGACCCATCCTTTATAATCATAACAGCTTGGTAAAGTAGCAGTCTGTGATGCTAATGTTAGCTCAGCCACAAAAGTGCAGTCTCATATCAAAACATTGTCAGATGTGACTTCTTGCAGTGTGTAATAATTACCATCACATGCCAACATCACATGCCATTTTCACTGTCACAACTGAGTGATGTAAACTGTACCACTAACATCTTAATCCATGCAAAAATGTTTCTTAATGATATATGACAGACTTGTGATAATGTTTAATACAATCGTATCTTTGTTAATATTATTTTTACAATTTAAATTGCAATAGCAATCTAAGTCTGAAAAAGCAATTGGATATTTTCTTTAAATCATTCAGTCTCACTACAGTTAGGCTGTCAATCCTAATTAAAGACAAAGCAAAACTTAAAAGTACCAGCTGCAACTTTTTAATCGCACATAATCTTAATTTGAACAGATCTTTGATGTAAAATCTGCAGGTTGGTTTGTTGTGTTTGACATGTTTCTAGGTTACAAATACAGACTTTTCAGACCACAGCAGAACATGCATGCAGCAGTTACAATAGCTGTATCAGCGGCTTTGTGGTGCAACTTTTAGCAGAAGACGCAAGTTTGGTCTTTGAGGTTGCCTGGTCTGTCTAGTGGTATTTGCACTGTGCGTACTGAGTGTGTGGTGCAAACAAAAACGGGTGTCGCAGCTGCATGTCCCTTTAGCTGATGGGGACAAAAAAAAACACTTTCAACTGTAAACAAACTGGCTTGAATAGATCCAACACAAAACAATTAAGGAATGCAGCAGAACTGCACCTGACTGATTCGAAGAAAAGCTGCGACTCAAACATTGATGTGAGTGTAAAAGGGCGTGCTGCCCATCTGTCACTTCAATGTTTACATTTTCTTCAGGATTTTCATCAGAATGAGGCGTCAGCCACACAACAAAAGACTGAGGCACTTTACCTCATCATCTATTTTCTAGAAAAATGTCTTGCATTGTCTTGAAAAAAAAAACAAAAAACAAAATCATCTCAGACCCCTTTTCTACTTTTTTTAGATCTAAATGACAACAAATGAGTTTACTAACCTTAAATAATAGTTGTGTCAACATTTAAAAATACATTTTACACTGACCTGGAAATATGGATTGGCTGGGGAAAGTTGAAGAGGATGTAGTCATCCTTGACAGGTGTTAATGCCCAGAAAAAGTCCTCTCCTTTGTAAGCCCTTTCCAGGCTGTGCTGCTGGTAATGTTTCAGGCTGGTGCTCAGCTCTGCAACTGGGTTATTGTGGGCCTGGTACAGAGTCTGCTTCCCAAAGTCCTTATCCTGGAGGGAAGGAAGGACAACCACACACACGTTAACAATTTATTCTTGTCCTCATGGAAAGAACAGCTACAAAGGCACAAATATTAAAGGTGCAATTGAATACATTCATAACACCATGGACCATTGACAGAGGTCTTTCACAATAGGAAACATAGTACTCAGCTCTCATGAGTATAAGTTGTAGTGTTTCTGCCATATATGAATGATGGCAAAGACAGCACAGTAGTTTGCAAGCCATTTAGCCCCCCTTTTAAGCTTTTTTTTGTTGAAGCCCTCGCAAATATAAAAACAAGTACACCGCATTGATAACTTAGATCTGACGTGGTGTTTGGGAGTGGTTTGCATTTAATGACCATGGTCATAAAGGTTTCCTTTAGGACAGAGTCAAAAGTGCAGGATACCTCTAAAACAAACACATCCTTGGACTCTTCATTGACCACTGCAACATCTGTTGTATTGGCAGACCGGTGTTTTGGCAGCCTGGGACAGCTTTTTTGTAATGGTTTTAAATGGTTTTGCTGGAGTGCCCTCAAAGCCTCGAGTTGAAAAAACTTTCACTTAGAGTGGAAAAAGCGCCTTACGTCATCTACGTGTTTTCCCCATTGCTCAATCAGATGAATTATGAGTTAGGCCTTCTGGGGTGCAGCACTGTACACGGTTTTTCAAAACTGAGCTAATGTTTCAGGAGAAATCTGTCTCCTCAACTGATTTCTAACGTTATACCAACTGTAGTTGGGCCCAACCATTGACAGCAGATTGTCAAACTGTCTCTGATTCATCCTAAAATAAGACTTGAAATGACCATCATCCAGGCAAAGCTCCTTGACTGACAAGATACAAAAAGCGCTCTGTGGGATCGAGGTAGTGCAGTGCGCCTCACATTATGCAAATGCACTCTGGTAAGGCCCTTACAATTGCAGAGATGGAATATGGAGGGTTTGCCTCTTCTACAGAAGTATAGGCATTAAAACAGAATGCACAGCTTGGGGGAGACAGTTTTTGCTAAAGTTTTAGTCCAGTCCAGTGCTGTTGTTGTTGTTAGAGTAAATCCATAAGAATTCAGCTGGGCCTGTAGGTAAACGTGGTTTACTATGTCCATCGTATGTGGCTTGTTGCTTTGACGGAGATAAAGGGGTCAGTTAACTTGTCCTCTGAGACCCTCACCGTCCCAGAGTCAGACCAAGATCATTCAGATCTGGTCAATGTGACCAGGCCCCAAACCCCTCAGAGTGGGTGAAGAGTTTCCTTTTGGGTTTCCTTCTGAATCCAAGAAAGTGGGGTCCCTGGTCAGTGGGACCCTGCATCTCCTTAGGCCAACAAACAGAGAGGATTGAGCCACAAGCTCCCCTCACTTCCTTATCATTATTACTCAGCATATTCAGAAGGTGGGAAAGACTCATGCTGACACAAATGCATGCCATGTTTGGCACTACCAGCTCTCTCACGCACACACACACACACACGCACACGCATGCACACGCACACGCATGCACACGCACACACACACAGACACATACACACGCATGCATGCACAAACACAAATAGCATTTGTGTTGGGTGTTTGGATAGAACTTAATGCCCATATATCCACCTGCATGAGTTCCACAGAACTCCACCTTGACTTTAATTACTTGCTAATCTGTTTACATTGGGCTTCGATGGCAGCATTTACATTAGCTTAATCACAGA
>JAPZEB010057403.1:0-10103 GCA_029783705.1 Chaetodon striatus
GATTGGAAGGAGTTGTCAGACAGCAGTAGAGTTGGAAGAAGGGGTGGGGGTGGGGGTGGGGAGTCGGGGCTGGCCGGACCGACAGCATACTTCTCCCTTGACCTCTGACCTTTAAGGACTAAGGCTTTGACAAGGTTATTACATAAAGGAGAGTTCATAAGCTCAACATCTGGAATGTCAATACTTAAAATAGAAAACCCTGAGCATATATGAAATAACTGCTAGTCATATTACTACAAACATGTCTGTAATATCAGGCAGCATAATATAAAAGTCTTACAGCGCAGCTGCTATTCAACATCTAAAGTGCAAGTGCTGTAAATAATGTGTATGCGTGTGCCTGTGTATGTAAGACAAATCACTCAGTTCTTATGTGCTTGACTGCATCCCTACATAGGTAACTGTTGCTGTCACTTACAGTTCAGGAATGGATAAGACACAGGGAGCCTATTTCTCTGGTGGAAGGGTAAAATAAAGACCTATCACAAGCTTGCAGTAGTTTGGGCAATGCTCCAGACAATTCAGGCTTCGCCCACTCTTTCCCTCACTCTCTCTCTTTGTAGGGGCAGGCTTACTTTCCTCTGCATTTTTGGCTGATTCAAAACTGCGACATTCATTTTCTCCGTTGATCTCAGTTGCTGGTGGCTTGCCAGGAGGTAGTACGACTGTTGATGCTGATGGCTGGTAGTTGTGGGGATAGCGTTGTAGGGGCCGGCAGGGCTGACTGGACACGCATCGTGTGATGTGGAGGCTGCATGCAGGCCGTTTTAACAAACGGAGATAGAAGGGGGACCGGTGACTCAGCCGCCGCAGCAGGGAGGCGCTCCTACAGCAGGGTGGTTTGCTGGACGCCATCCGACTCAGCACAGGATCCGGGCACGTTGAGGGGAAAGTAAATTTACTTTACATCACTTTAACCAGGGTATCTTCTCAGCTCGCAAAAACGGGGAAAAAAATCTTGGACACCATTTCAAGTAGTAAAACACTGCTCTCGGTGTTAAAAAAATATTTGCCATTGGAGAAGGCGAAAGCTCTTGATTTGGCAAGCCATGTTACTTCAGGTGGCTGTGATTCTCAAAAAGCAAGAAAAAAAATCCACAAGGAATATAGAAATGCTTAAAAAACTTCTTTCTTCCCAAGGCACACTGACTGCTTTCATTAATATGAAAATAGATAAATATTTCAATATGAAAATACTCAATATACATAATATTCTCTTGGCTAAGTCTTTGGGGGGGGGGGTTTCTCCCAATTCTGCAAAATATTATGCTGATGTCCATGGAATGCTTTCCAACTCCCATGGATTTGGTTGGGGTTTCCAGATGCCATGCCTGCATGAACGACAACTCTCCTTGGTGATCTTCGGGGCTGCTGGAATGTGCAACGGCAGGGAACGCTCCGGCAGATAGAGAAGAAACTGGCACAGCCTTCCTCAAGCCATACTAACCTTAACAGACGAGGAGTGGGACGGAGAAGAGTGACTGTCGAGCTTTCGTCTTTTGTGATCTGTAAAGACAAGAAGAGTGAAATCTGTGTTAAACTAAACTGCACATTCAACCAACATGAAAAGCTTCCATTTATCCAAATGTGACTATCCACTCATTTCATTTGATTAAATTAAATGTGAAATAACAGAGCATCAGGGTTCTCCCTAAATTTCTAAATACATCCATGTAATTTGAAAACAAGAAAACACAACAAAGTCCGAGCATGTGGATACTTTTATGGAGAGTGTATATGGACTGGCAGCACATTCAAATTATTCGACACATTTTATGAGCAGTGTGGAAAACATAGCAGTATAAAAGACATCCAGAAAGGCTCCTTACCCCTATCAGATTCGGCCGACTCTGATCTGGGAACTGGTGACTTGAGGGACCCGGCCACAGCGCTCCTGTCTCCTTTCTCCTTGCTTTTGGACTCCTTGATGGCATCGCGCTCCCTGGAAGGCTCCATGGGCTCCCCGTTGCCGGCTTTGGCCTTGTCGTCTTTGCTGCTCTTCTCCTCGGCCTTCACTTTCTCCCTGTCTGCCTTGGGGGTCTTCTCCTTACCCTCACGTGCCGCCCGCTCCTCCTTCCCCGCTCTTTCGTCTCTCTGCTTCTCCCGACGGTTCTCTGCCTTTGTCTCGGGAGTACTGCCTGGTGTCTTTTCCTTTTTCTCTTTTTTTGTTACTATTTTTGTTGTTCATATGGTTTAAAAAACTTTGATAAGCCATTTTCAGTAGGGAATGGGCAGTTTTTTAAAAGGTATATGAAAATGTTTCTATTGGTTTGTCAAACATGTATACATTATACTGTACATTAAACAGTGTACAAACATCTGCATCCCAAAGAATCAAATAAAATAAAGATTCAATATTGATTTTAAGAGGTTGTGGTTATCAATTACAGGTATTCTTTTCTTGTAGGGTAGACATTATAACAGTAGTCCAGGAATGGTTGTCATACTTTTGGGAATTTAATGAGTGAGTTGTGAGTGGTACATCTTTTCCAACTTCAAATGAAGCATTACCTCCTCAACCCAGGGGCTATGCTTTTTTAAGTACTTAAATTGAAATATAGGACATGGAAAATGGCACAAAAAAAGTTGTTTCTGGTTCAACATACAGAGTGTGTTAAACAATACAAATACATTTAATAAGTTTTTTAATTAGTTTAAATTATTCCTTTTAAAACTATGTTGAAAGTTACCAGTGATGTCAAATAGATTTGACTTTCTTTACTTTCACATGAAGATATTTTCTGTCTGTCAGGGTTGTGTAGATTGTTTATTCAAGTCCTGTGCTCGTCTTCCTACCCTCTTCACCCCAGTTAACCCATTTCTCTCTCATTCCCTCATGTATCACCCTCCTCTGCTTTCCTTTTTCTCACTTCACCCTCCTGTCTGTTCTCCTGTTATCGTTCCCTTTTTTCTCATTCCGCCTTACCTATCTCTCTTCATCGTGTCATCCCTGTTACCCCCTCATGCTTTCATCTGTCTCTCTCTATTCTTACCCTTCATCCCGTATCTCTCCTGTCTTTCTCTCTCCTGTCATGCTTTCATCCCTCCCCTCTTATCCTTCCCGTCTCATCTCATCCCACTTTCCGCTCATCCTTTCATCCATTTCCCCGTTTGTCAGTTTAGTTACTTTACTGACTGCTTATCAGAGACAGTTTTCCCTAAACAGTGTACAAAATGTCACTTAAAAAAAACCAACAGGCGACAGTTCCTGCAGTCAAACCACATTGAGTTTTTAAATTGAAATGGAAAGTCTACATCTGATGTGATAAAATCTAATCACAGATATCTGCAAAACGTCCATTTTTCTGTCCTTTGCTCTTTCCTACAGGGCTCAGTTTTAGGAGATTATGAATGGACACAGGTCACTACAACTTCCTGGTTGAGGCTCTGGTGTTGGGTCAGTGCCCAGCAACATCAAGTAAACTATCCTCACTGTGTCTCACTGTCACAGGTTCGTGCCTGAACACAAGGCGTGTTAGTGTCTGTGTATGCCAAGTCCATGCTCTTGTTCTTTTATCCTTTTTAGAATGACGGCATCTTTGCAGAGGAAAGCCAGTTTGATTTAACCCAAGTTTATGAAGGTTCTACACGAGCAGTAAAGGCCCTGCACACCTATGGTAACGCTACACAAGTCATTGCATTTATTCTGGATGATTAGACCTCTTCTCGGGTCTGTGTGGGAGTGTGTGAACTTGATTGACATGTACCCCACTGTTTTGTAAGCTTCGTTGCACCTGTTAGAGTGGGCAAAATTACACCTTTATGGAGTTTCTGATCACTTGCAACGCTATGAGGCAAACTCTTAACTTCAGCTCGTGTCACTTGCATGTGCACACAGATGGTGTGTGACACTGGCTTCATGCTATTCCGCTGATCGTTGGTGGGTGGTGGTAACATGCTCACAAATACATCAATGTGCCAGCATAGGCAGTGCAAAAGAAGACTAGTAGCAAACATGGATGTAGATCATGCACAGTTCGCAGAAAAACACTTAAAATATTCATAAGACCTCAAGTAGACAGACAGGGTGTAAACAAAACTCCACCTTTTAGGTGTAACCTGATGATTTAATCAGGACAGGGTGCAAACTAGAAGAGAGCCAGGGGGAACAAGTCTCCTCTTAAACTCCTAAAAACAGGATTTTTGAAATTGTTAGGGGCCTCAAAGCTAGTTAAAGCTAAGTCACTGTGTGGCACCTTTATGTCCACGTATTGGCCAATTAGCTGTATTACTATTTGAAGTGTACCGACAGTCTTATGAGCCACAAAGGATTATTTTGTAACTTTTCCAGCTAGAGATTCTGGCATACTGTCCACCTCAGAAACCAACCGGTAAAAGTGTACCTATTCATGCTGTAACTGCTGCTGACTTAACAGCTACAGGCAAGAGCAAACGAGAGAAGACCCTGAAATCTTCGCATAATTATCTCTAGTCCAATTCAGTTTTATACAATGTATGTGGTAGAGGGTCCCTGCTCTGTCTGTCTTTCAGCAAAGTGGTCCTTGATGATGACTTTATGATGAAGATTTTATACCTAATTTTCATAATTATGATTTTTGACTAGTTATTTTGTTAACTTATTATTGTATTTTCTGATCAATAGATGCATTGATGCTTGTTTTTGTTTTTTTAACTGTGTCTCAAAGGCACCGATAAATAAATTGCACTATTATTATAATTATCATTATTATTATTATTATTATTATTTGGCTCGATAAACATTAAAGGCCCCTGCTCTTAAGTGTTGACAATATGCTATTGCTGCCACGCATTACCATTTTCTGTATCTCCATCATCATAGATCATGTGTAAAAATTAGTGTATTATTGATTTATGATTCATGCATGAGGGTGATTCATCAATCATCACTAATTCACTTAAATAAAGATACTAGCATGCATGCTATTCTTGTCATCATCATGATACACTATATCATAAACTCATCCCACTCAGTCTGCAACAAATTGATGATATTCATTTCTCTGTTTTGTGGTCAGAATACAGAAATCAAAAAGAAAACAAGGGAGCTTACTTGCAAATTTTCGATTTACCCAAAAAATCTAAGCCAATTGCAAGCCGAGCCCCCTGAAAAAAAAAAAAAAGTTTAGCTCCCCCCAAATCCATAATATAGTTTTCATGCTGCGTCAGGGTTATCTCAGTTGGATGTTGAGATAGTTGAAAACTAAAAGTATATGATAGAAAGACTGTGTCACAAACCTGAGGTTAGAAAGATGCTGGCATTTACCAGGCAGGGAGGCTCAAATAAAATGATGGTATTTGATGCATTATGGGAAATATAGGATGTGGTGTCTTTGGAGCTTTACAGATACTGGGGACTAAAAGTCTAGATGTCTACCTTTTTTTCTTTTTACCTTTTTTTATGCCTCCATGCTGGTGATAGCCGTGAGTGGAGGCATTATGTTTTGGGATTGTCTGTCTGATTCTCATGAGGATGGTATCTCACGAACGCCTTTAGGGAATTTCTTCAGATTTGGACTCAAGGATATAATGATTAGATTTTTGGGATCACAGGTCAAACATCAAGGGTCGTTGTGACCTCATCTGTCTCATTCTTGTGAATGTGATATCTCAAGAAATAAATAAAATGTGCCAAAAACCTTTCTCTGGACTCAAAGATGAACTAGATTATGGTGGTCAAAGATCAAAAGTCACTGCGACGATGCATCCGTCTCATTTCATAAACATAATATCTCAAGAAGGCTTTGAGGTAATGACCTCAAATTTGACGCAACGTCCACTTGGGCTCAAAATCAAACTGATAAGGATTTGGTAGTCAAAGGTCAAAGGTTAAGGTCACTGTGACATCACAAAATAATTATGACAAAATTTCACACAGGTGTCCAATTGGGTTGTATCCAAAAGGTCATAGGTCAACTCCATTGTGACATGAAAATGGTCTGCAAACATTTTTCTGGACATTATTCAGCAGGAAAAGAGGAGGTGACATTTGGTCGGATACTGAATTGGCGATACTGATCTTGGGTGTCCACCTTGAAAGTGCTGATTGCATAGATCTTCTTTGCTGTGAGGGGGAGATGTGTGTGAAGCATCCACGTTTTAACAGATATGGATGTAAAGTGTAACTGCAACTTGACGGGTTTGCGGAGGCATACAACCACAAAGTAATTCTAGTTTTTCAGTGTTTTGATGTGAATCTTTTGAGTCCCCCAACTTCACGGAAATGTGATACTTAATTGCTGGCGTAGCTCTTTAAAATAATTTTATTTTAAGTAGGGCCTCTTCCTTGTTTTTCCTGCCGTACCGCAACATGGACAGTATTCAGAGTCCAAGAGGCAACACACACACACAGTCATGGACACCTATATAGACGCACACAAATTCACCCACATATGCCTTGGCTAGCACACACGTCTCACCTGTCAGCCAAATATAGCTTTGGACAAGCCGCCCTCACCCACAGCATGAGATGCAGCCATGCAAAGGTGATTGAGTACAGGTGTTGGGTGTGTATGTGCTACTTCTGTGTGTGTTTGTGTGAGAGAGAGCATCTGCCTCCATCTGACCACGTGGCAACTCTGAATAGCCTCCATCTCGGCTTCACTACAATTAGAGTAAAAGTGACGTGTTGCTCCAAGGCGCCGCAATTAGGCTGAGTCACGTCAGTGCTGGACAGCTCTGATGAAGGGCTATTAGAGAGCCAGGGATGATGGAGGCACTCATCACCCCCCCACCTTTACCACCATCACCGTCATCACCATTCGTCACCACGACCCCCACCACATGCACCCCCACCACCACCCTTCTCCTCCACATCCATCACCATTACCACCAAACTTTCCCAGGCAACTACTCTGAGCAAGAGTCATTCTAACCTGGCAGCTCTCTCCCTGCCATTTTTCCCTCCTCTCTTTTCTGCATCCGTCTCATTTCCTGCCACGGATTCATATATATTTCGGGATAAGTGCTCTCCATGAATCTTACACCTGCTCTCTCTCTCTTTCTCCCTCTCTCTGTCCCTCTCTATCTCTCTCTCTGCCTTTTCCAACTTTGCATCCTTCATCCACTCTCTTTCCTTCTGTTCATCCGCACGTCTATTCATCTTTCTCTCTCTAGCCTCTGTGAGTGCTTCACTCTCCCTCTTCCTTCCGTTTTTTTTTTTTCTCAGAGTCATGCACCTCTTTTAATAGCTCAATTTCTCTTATTCTCCCCTTATCTTCTCCAATTTGATGCATTTCACCTGGCTTGAATCATTTTGCCTGTATCAATCCATCTCCTCCTCCCTCATTTTTTTTGCTCCGGCACCCATTTTAATCCCTTACTCCAAAGCCTCTATTTGTTTCTGAAAATGAATATCTTGTGTGCTTTCTAGGAACTCCGACTTCCAAAAGTATTATGTTAAATCGAGAGTTGGAGATACATGGTCTAGATTGATGTTCTTACAGAATTGTGTTAGCTCTGTGGGAAAAAAAATCATATAAATCAGTCTTTTTGATTATTTACTGAAGTTGATCTAACAAATTAATTTAATCTAGTGACACCTCATGGATTGCATTATGTTTTTGACTCTTTTTTAAATTTGTTTTAATTCATTTAGCTAAAATATGTTACTGTTGTTACACTGATTTTGTGTCATGTTTACAAATATTGGCTGTAAAGGATAGTTTTACTGACATAACTATTGAACATGTGTTTTATTAAAAAATATAATTTCATGCAAAAAAAAGAACAGCACATCTGTTTTAGCAGCTTGTGCAGAAGGGTATAGTGAAAGCAAATACTGTACTTTAGCATTAATTACCATGTATATTTAGGTGAGTCAGCTGATCAGATAAGATAGAGCTTTATTTTCACTGTTCAAGATAATGAATTAACAGAACCCTCCCACTGAACAGCACATTTAAACAATTGAATGGCATATAAACAATCAATTAAAAACAGTAGTAAATACAAACAATTAGAACAACACAATCAATCCTACTACATTCTAATAAAATATGCATTGTACAGAAAAAATAAAAATAAAAAAGTATATAAATGTGCTGGGCTTGGGCTCAAGCTCCAGTTCTGAGGTGTGATGTGCACAAATCTAGTAGAGGCATCATCATAATGCAGTTATCGTAATCATCAGTCCCACCTCTGCACTTGAAGGTGTAACATTAATCAGATCAGGTGAACACTTCCTTGAGGAATGGGTTGTATACACTGACATACTGTATCCAACAACATGATCATTTTAAGCTGTGCAAGGTGTCACACACCTGTTCTGTGAAAATGCCTGCCTACTTCAGCCTGCAATTTATTTGTCACTGTAGCAGCTTGCTTCCTGAACTGATGCCAGAGATGCATTATGTGTACATATAGGGTGTAAAGTTATTGCAAAGTTCTTAGTAACTACCAGTTAGTTTGAAAAGTTGCAGTTGAAGAAATCAGGGTGCACCAGAAGTGAGTTAAACCCTTAAAGTGCAAATTAATTACCAAGAAACATTTAAGCTGCCTACAGTCATAAAAAAATAATAATAAACACAAAATCACTGCAGCATCAAAACAATTCCAGAAATAACAGTGTCAACAGGGCAACAATAAAATTATGTCTTTGAAGTATTTGTGCAGTTTGGTGTTGGATTGAAATATTACCTAATGATAACTGTCCAATTTACCTCTTCTGTTCACTCTAAGCGGCCAAATGGTGTGTTATTTTCATACTGAGGTTAATTTGTGTGATTCTAACCACTTCTTTTATACAGCAGTTACACCTAGTAGTTTGTAGGTGTTAATAATTAGTAACAACCTAGCTTTTTCTATTTCTGCGGTTAATTCAGTAATGTGTAAATTTTATTTTAATAAGCCCTCATCGTAGGCCAAGTATAAACAGCTGGTGCAACAAGCTGCTTGGTTACACAATGAAAAAGATTATAGCTATCTGTTTCTCTCTGAATCTCTTTGTCTCTCCCTTTGTGTGTCCACCGCTGCCCAGCACACCTCTAATAACATCCAGGCCATGGTGGAGAGCCAAATAGAAAAGAGAATCAAAGGCGTGTTTTTTTTGCCAGCAGGCAGGAAACACCTGCTGTGCTTCCTGGATGACCCGAACATACCTGCACCTGACCACTTTGGCTCCTGGCCACCGCTGGACTACAGCTTCTGGTGTAACCACAATAAACAGACCCTTTAGTTTGTCATGGTAAGAGAGAGCATTTTGGTTTGGGGTCTGTGAGGTCTGTGTGTAGGTGTGTGTGTGTGCGTTTGAGATTACTGTTAAACAAGGATGAGTGTGAGCTCAGAACAAGTTCATTAACTTTGAATAGACAGTACTGCAGTTGCCTACTGGCAACTTTGGTAAACAATTTTCATGATAAAATAAGGAACATTTCAAACACGTCTGTATTACACTGTACTAACACTGCACCAACACTTTTCCAAAATGCAACAGGTCACAACAGGCTATAAAACTGAAAAGCATCTCTTATGCTAAAACTAAAAATACAATTTTATTGTGATGATATGGATTGTGCATTAGCATGTTGGATTTTTTTTTTTTCATTCCCTTGTTTTTACACAGCTAACTCACCATTGTTGTTGTAGCTGACTGAGAACCTGTAGGCAGGTCTTTCAGCTCCAGTGTTTAATTTGACTTGCCGTAGTCTGACTGACACACACCAATTTGCTTGTTGTGCTAACCTCAGCGCAGGTTGCTAATGACGTACAGCTTAAAGTTTCAAAGCAGAACTTGCACTCGTGCACTTTGGTTCCACATTACTGTATGTGTATCAATCTACATGCTGTATATTCTGCATCTGGCTGCGTGCACCAGACCATGGCGGTTTGGCACAATTACATGAGCCATTACAACCCTAAAGAAAGATAAATACTTCTTAATCACCTTTCTTTTTCAGTGTGTGGACCTAATTGTATTAAAAAACCTTGGATGATGATTCTTTTTCATAGATGTGCATTACTGATATTTTAATTATACTTTAGATTTAAATTCCTCTATCTTAACATATTAATAAATTTAGTTTTACCTGATTCTAGTGTGTGTGTGTGTGTGTGTGTGTGTGCATGTGTGTGTAGGTGTGTGTGTGTGTGTGTGTGTGTGTGTGTGTGTGTGTGTGTGTGTCTTA
>JAPZEB010057404.1:0-10098 GCA_029783705.1 Chaetodon striatus
CAGAAATGGAACATAATGTAATAAATATGTTTTCTTTTTGTATGATCACCTGAAAATAAAAAAAAATGTTTTTTGTTTTTTTAACCACAGAATAAGCTGTTTATATCTACATTGGGAGCAGGCCCTTATCTATACGGTCATTTGCTTTTTCACATCGGCCATAGTCGGCAATGAGCAGGGTCAAGAAAGCAAAAAAGTGAAACTGCTCTATTCAGTGTTTTTAGGGCTTTAAATCACAGGGTCCATTTGTTTTGGAGAGGAAGAGACCTCTGTGAATAATTCAGCTCCTGGTAAAATCCTCCTGATCATCTGGATTTTAAGTTATCAGAGAAAAAAGGTCAGCATTAGCAGATGCTGAGCTACCAGCCCATCTAGGATGAGCTGAAGACCGTTGGAGAAACACTGATGTATTCAAAAAAAAAAAAAAAACTGCTTTATTCAGTGTTTTTACTGGTATCAATCACTTGGTGCCTTTAATTCGGAGAGTAAGAGACCTCTGTGGATAATTTGTTTCCTGGTAAAAGCCTCCTGAACAATAAACATTGAAGAAATTCAAACTGAGAGAAGTTTCAGCTGATTGCAATCTGCAACCCTCACCATTAGATGCTGCTAAATTTGCCTAAAATTGCCTAAAGGGTTTACAAATTTCTGTGCAAATACACTAATGACCTGAGATGACTTAGACATTTTTTGGGGTGTGGTGGAATTTCTATGCTTATGGTGACAGTGTGTGACAGGGTTTATGTATACCAGAGATCTGACATTCAGGTCACAGTCAGTTAAAGGAAAGTCATGCAGAGTTAAGTTTCATTCTGATTTCTTTGTTTACCTTATCGTCCAGGATTGCAGTGCATATTTTATGACTCCTCTGGGACTAGTTGTGTAACACTGTTATTGGCAGGAAATGACTGTGGGGATAGAGATCACTAACTGTTGGCGTGTCATCATGCTAATAATCCCTCTCTGCTCATGTGTGAGTTGGTGATGGTGATTTATTTTCATCTTCATATTGTTCTCCTGGTGCTGAAAATAACCTTCTTGTCAGAAGAGAGTCAGAGGTGACAAAAGTCCAAGTTCTAATAAAAACCTCGCCAGTTCAGTGGAAAATAAAACAAAGACATTGTATTGTTTATTTTCCAGAGTCCAAAGAGACAAGTTGCAGAACAGAATGTCTTCAATTTTTCCCTCGCTCCCACCAAAAGAAGAAAAAAATAAAGTGTTAGCTTGACTGTTACATAAATGTTGTGACACATGATAAAGTGCTGGTAGTGCGTAGTCTACTGTCTGGTTTATATTGAGAGCAATAATAGAGGGATGTAAAGTTAAGGGCCACAATTATTAATAAATCTTCCCATGAATGCATCATCCTGCCTTTTTTTAGCTTAATTTACTCAGTGGTAATAACACTGTCATCCTGACACCCCACCAAAAAAAAAAAAGACTCAAAACATGCAGGGTATAGAATCTTGATGTGTGTCTCTTATGGTGTCATAAATCTGTGCGGGTATATTCAATGTTATGCCTATGCACTGGAGGCTGTATGTTTTTGGTTGTCTGTTGTTACTCCCATTCTTGTGAATGCAATATCTCAAGAACACCTTGAGGGAATTTCTTCAAATTTGGCACAAACATCTGAACTGAACTGATTAGAATGTTTTGGTTTAGTTTAGTTTAGTTTAGTTTAGTTTAGTTTAGTTTAGTTTAGTTTAGTTCAGTTTCCTCAGGTTTGGCACAAACGTCTGCTTGGACTCAACAATGAACTGATTCGAATTTGGTGGTCATAGATCAAATGTCAAGGACACTGTGACCTCACAAAACATGTTTTGGGCCTTAACTTTAGAATTCATATGCTAATTATGATAAAATTTCACACAAATGTCTAATAGTATATAATGATGAAATGATGACATTTTATAGATAATAGGTCAACTTCACATCATAATGCTCTGCAAAAAATGCTTTTCTGGCCATTATTTAACACCATTGGAACAGAAGGGGAGACATTTGGGGAGATACTAAATTGGTGACACTAATCTGTGCTGACCACCACCATATATGGAGGTGATAATTTCATGACTGTAGGGTATTGAAATTAATAAGCCAAATAAAAGAAGTAATAGATGTGCTACTGTATGTAAATATTTTTTATTATTATGAGAGGGGGGGCATTTTTACTTGAGCACCTGACCCTGAAAATGTCTGTGCATGGTGCTGTTAAAGGTCTCAAAAACCTCTCTGGGGAGTGGGTTAAGGAGTGTGGCTACAGGGGGCATGACTGGCAGTGGGGGAGGTGGTGGCCAATTTGTTGGTAGATTAAGTGCTGAACAAAGAGCTGGAGACTATAAAATGTTTGTTGAAGTAGTCAAGCATCTCGGATTTATTTGACACAAGGATGGAGCCAACCACAATATTAGGAGGCAACTCTCAAGTGCAAGAGTCGGCAGACAGAAATATTATGGTTTGCAAAAATCTCCAAGGGTCATTTAGAAGGTCTGTGGTCTGTTATAGATAATCACTGATTTAGGGTTTTTAGCAGAAGCAGTGCAGTTGACAGAAATAATGCCTGTCAGCCTCAGAGCCAGACTTCCTGGCCTTGGCACAAAGCTGGTTTCTCTTATGTAACAAGCCTGCCAACTGAGAAATGAACCAGGTGCTATCACGAGCCTTCACCACCCTGAACCAGCCGATAGGACCATGTTTATTCATAAAATAACACAGTGTCATGGTTGCTATGCAACCCTAATATTACTGGGAAATGAATTACACTAGTACCGTCACTATGCAGAACTTCATGTATTTCTGTTTTTCTGTGTGCACTCATTAAGCAGATGTTTGTTTGTCACACACACATACACACACATATATCCATTTCCATAGTTCCCATTGACTTTGTTTGCACCTCTGAATGTGATTTTGCAATAAAATAATAATAATAGTAATAAAGTGCTCTGGACATTAGGGTTTGTGTGCAACTAAGGTACTTGGAGATTGGTAATCCAAAAAAGTTCATACCATTGTATTTGCTTCCATCCTTCACAAGAACAGTATTATTTAGACATCTTTTAACTAAGAATTTTCAAAAATGTGTATATTTTAGACTTATGAAGGAATAAACAAGAATTTACACTTGAAGATTCATTCTTGACCTTGGAAACAGCAGTTTGATGAAAAAACTTTCATACAGTCCATTTTCTCTCTTTTTCCAGAACTTTCAGTAACATTTAATAACCAGATAGCACAAGCAGCTATGGTCAGGGACCAAGCAGACTTTCAAGGATTTGGATGCTTGTTTCTTTTTTGATTGACAAAAAGCAAAACTCTTGATTTTCTTTAAAAGAAAACTATCATAACTGTATACTGAGGCTTTGTTGAGGTATGTGAATCTACTTTCAGAAACATTTGATGTAGCTTATAATCTTCTGTGAAAAAGTGTTTTACATGTATACATTTGTGGTGGAGTTTTATTTCATCCAAGACCTGGAATGCATTCCATGTCCATGTCTTTTCTGTAAGTATTTCCTGCACTTTAATCCAGCCTTACTGTTGCCTTAAATGTGAATTTCTACCAAGAATTTCTATGGGGAAAAAATACACAGATGTCAGGGGTAACGGTTCTCACCATTAAGCCCTCCAAAACTAAAATAAATTTAACTTCCTGTGACCCTGCGTCCTCATCTGTAGACAATACAGTTAGGGTTTGCAAAAGCACAATACATTTACCCATAAAAAAAAAGTTGGCAGCCATCTCTGCCAAGTCAGTCTACAGCTGATCCAAACAAAAAAGTGGACAAGGTACAAATACTGATTGGATTTTGAGGCACACTGGGACTTTATGGGACAGTTTAACTTGAACAGTGACCCCTTACCCATAGAGTTACAAAATATTGAACAAATGTTGCGTTGTTTGTCATTTTGTTGTTGCACAACAAAAATTCAGACATTGAAATAAACAGATTTCTACTTTATTTTCCATTGTAACTACTAAAATAAATAAATAATCATCCCCATATGAAGCATAGTTTTTTTCTATACTCATCAGGAATTACTTATCACAAATTGCTGGAACTATTTTAAAAGGAAAGCATACCAAACAAAAGCTTGGATCTTGGAAGGAAAAAACAGTCATAATGGGTTATGAAAATTTTGATTTTGGTGGTGACCCAAAGATCTAAAACCAGGCTTGGTAATATCTGATTCAGAGGCCATGAGAAAATTAAATAAATGCAAGAAAATGAAAGTCATTCTTTTTCTGCATCAGCACATGTGTGTTCTTGTGTGTTCTTATGTGTCACTAAACCCACCAGTCACTGAGACAGGGATTAAGGTAAAAGCATAATGCTGCTGGATAGTAAATACCATTTTGGTGAGGCAGAACACAGCAGAGTAGCTGTGGGGGGAAACAGATGGAAGTTGAGAGTGATGACGCAGTGATTATCTCTGGGTCTGCATGTATAAAAGTGACCACTCTTCCAGTGCTCACTCCAGTGGAGGCCTGATCATCATAGCGATTATCTGCTGGAAATGAACCGGAGGTACATCTGGATGGAAAACGCAGAGCCAGAGCCACAGAGATAAGGTGAGCGGTTCAAAAGCTTTTTACAAAGCAGAAAGAAAGGAAAGTGTATTTCTTGGCAGTTTCTCTGAGCTTTTTATTTTTAGCGCATGGATAGGGACATGTTTATATTTCATTGATTTATAACAGCATGCAATGACAGTGTGGTGTGATGAGGCCATTTCTGGTGTTGAGTATTTACTATACACTTTGATCCCGTCTTACTTCCAGCAATACTACACTTGCCTTAAATGGACATTTGAGCATGTCTTTGAAAAAAATATTACAAAGTTGAAGCCAAGGATGGTCTCAACCAAAAATGTAAACAATGGGAAAAAAAAAAAAAAAAACAGGCAGAATTTCACACCATTTATGACACAATACGTCACGCTTTTGCTCTGAGTAAAGGAAAGTACGGCTGAGCTACTCCACGATGGTATCTGTTTCTCATAAGTGACGGAGCATTGCTCACCTCCAAAAGAGGGAGGCAGAGGTATTCATCAAAATATGAGATAGCATCTCTCTGCAGGAAATACAAATTTATGCAATATCAGTTGTTAAAGATCCATGTGCTCTGCATTTTCCGACTAAGAATCAGCAAAAAAAATCAGAACCCTTACAATGTGGCAGGGTGTCATCTCTTAGTATGAATGAAAGAATGAATTAATTAATCAATTATTGTATTTTGCAAGCAGTTATGCTCAGCCCACACAGGCTTCCAAGATACCATAAATTCAGTGCACGTCAGGATCAGAGTCAAGCAGACATAATTTCAGACACCATTGAAAGGACAGAAAATGGAACAAAGCAGCAAAAGTATCATATAAAATTAGGTCATCATTTTGGAAGACCATGTTTGTGGATCACACACAGGGGCATTTATTGTATAAAACTGAACAAAGAAATCAAAATAAATACTAAATAAACAAACTTTCTTACTTTCTTTTCAAGCCTATAGCACCAAAGTTGGCAAACTGAAACACATCAAAATTAAACAACCATTCAAGCCTTTGGTCATCTGAGCACCTGAAAATGTCAGGATTTAAACAAGCTATTTCATAGAACATTATCTCTCTTAAGTCATCATAGTTTGTATAATATGAAATAAAATGTGACTCACTTTCCACTTCAACCAAATCACACATCTCACATTGTCTGTTTTCTTCCTGAATATCATTGAATTGGCTGATCTCAGTGGCCAGAGGAGGACTACCAGCCCTCAGCCACTAAAAATCTCTGGCTTCTAGGTAAATGGGATGTTATATATTGTTGAGGGTCAAACTTCTGTTCAATATGCACATACATCCATAATTTAGGCATTGCCAACATGTTTTCAAACCACTTTTCTTTTTAGTATGTAAAACTTTGACTACTGTAATACCTTCTTCACCCGCCTCGGCAATTCAACTCCAACAGAATCTGAACTGTGTAGCAAAGTTTTTAACAAAACCAAAATGCTGGTTCATACAAACCTCATACAGGTTTATACATTTTATCCTTATTTTATGTATTCTGTTCTCTGTTTCTGTACTGTACAGCAAGGTTGCTTGCTTATGATGACACAGTTTTGACTACAAATGTGCTTTGACCACTGCTGTCATTCACAGGTTCCAATGGTTGTGAATGCGTCAGACTGGTTGGTCCCAACTGTGGACCCGGAGTTGGACCCCTGCGGTAACTACACTGAAGCCTGGCTGTGGCTGTCCTCCCTGCAGCCAGCCTACCTGGGTTTGATCAGCACTGTGGGTTTGGTGGGGAATGGCCTGGTTCTCTGCGTGTTCTGCCTGCAGAGGAAGCCCTGCACTGTGGCAGATGTCTACCTGGGGAACCTGGCAGCTGCTGACCTGGTCATGATGTCCTGCCTTCCCTTCTGGGCTGTCACCATCGCCCGAGACTACCAGTGGGACTTTGGAGAGGTCCTCTGTAAGCTAATCAATGTGGCCATCTGTATGAACTACATCTGCAGCGTTCTGTTCCTCATGCTGGTCAGCATGGACCGCTATCTGGCTCTGGTGAGGCCCATGAGCACCAGCCATCTGAGGAGAGCCACCTGGGCCAAGCGTATCTGCCTGGGGATCTGGAGCCTGGGCTTCTTCTTCACTCTACCCATCCTGTTCTTCCGCACAGTGACGTACGTAGAGGATCCTGGTGTGGACGCCTGCATTCTGGCCTACCCCCACCCAGCATGGAGCTTGCACCACAATATTACCAGTAACGTGTTGGGCTTCCTGATCCCTGTCCTGGTGATGGCTTACTGCACTCGTCATACTGTGGCCGTGCTGAGGGACCGGGGAGCAGGAGGACTCCCCGGGGTGAGGGCGGAGAGGAAGGCCACCTACTTGGTCCTGGCCGTGCTGGCTGTCTTCCTCTTCTGCTGGACACCGCACCAGGTGATGCGGTTTCTTGACACTCTGGATTACTTCCAGGTCACACCTGGATGCCTCTGGGGTCATGTCCTGGACATTGGCATACAGCTGTCTACATATCTGGCATACAGCAACAGTGCTGTTAACCCCTTCTTGTTTGCCATCGTGGGGAAGCATTTTAGGAGAAGGGCGAAAGAGGTGTTTGGAAAAACTTTGAACCCCTGGTCAAAAGACATGTCCTTCCTTACTGTGAGCTTCACCTCAGTGAATAGACTCAATGAAACACAGCGTATAAGTATGGACAAGTTTAAAAAATCTGGACTAAAACAAACTGTATCATGACCACTGGCCTGGTCATTCAGTGGGACTACTCAGTGATTAACTTTAAAGCTGCACTTAGTGGTTATTTTCCACTTGGGGGCAGCAGAACACTGTAAACACAACACTGACATATCATCAATTTATAAAGTCGATATGGCATTTTTGTTTGTAAACAGTTGCTTGTTTATACATCCAGCAGACAAGGAGCAACGTTAGCATTCATTACTCTTCTTTGTGTTATTGCATAATTTTGTTGATGCAGTCTCCACCCATGGAACAGTGCAGCAGTCCTCTTTGCTTGATGCAGTTGGACAGAACTGCTAAAACAGCATGGAAACCCTAGAACAGCTATCAGGCACAAAATGCAGAGCATCAATGAAATGCTTTAAAGGTGGGGGTAATGGTTTAGCCGCTAGACCCTTCACCCTGTTCACTTTGTGAACAGTGGGTTTATCAAAGCTGGAAAAAGCTGCCTGCTGAAAATTACATTTATAATTGTCACTCCTAACTCATCAAATGCAGACACTTGGTCAGTGGCCCTACATGTCTATATGATGTGCAAGGTACCCATTTTTCATCAGTTTTGGATGCTCAGGGACAGCATGTCAATTTACATGCATTGCATCTTTTAAATATATAAACTTTACCTAGGTTTAGGCAACCACAGCACGGCTAGGTTTAAAAAAACATCACGGTTTAGCTTAAAATAAGTACAAATTTTTAATGTTAAAAAATCTGATTAACTACAACTTCTTGTTTGCCATTGACGTACAAACTGATCTGGAATGTTCCAGATGATTCTTGTTGAGTTGTAATTACCGGACACTGCGTGCACAAGTATTGCCAAGGGTCTTATTAGCACAGAAAGTCCTCTTGCTTCTGTGTCTGTGCCCCCCTTCCCTTTGAGTTGTCTTATTGTCTTTGTCATTATTTTGCTGACATGCTGAGAAACATTATCATCTTTAACAGATTCATTCCCAGTGTAAAATCTTGAAGATTTATGATGTAATAGATGCTAAATGACTGCTGTTAAGTGCTAGAGATGAATCCCAGTGTGATTTATAAAGAGTTTTACTGTCTCTGAGCTTCTGCTGTCTATGACCAAGTGCATCATTCAAGTCCTGCACTGTGAAGGAAACTTATTGCAACGTGATTAAACTGAAGGACGGTCACAGTGTTCTTAAAAAAAAACAAAAAAAGAAGTTGCTCAAAATAGAAGTAGTTTGATAAAGATCCAATCATCATCTCAGTCATTGTATAGTCAAGGCACGTTTTTTTATTGGATAGGCACACAAGGTGGAATTAAAGTGACTTATCAAATGTTATGGCAGTTTTAAATGCTAAACTCAACACACAATTTCAACAGAGAACGTAATTATCTGACTATAAGGCTGTTTAACTTTGCTATGAAACATAAAGGGTAAACCTGGTGATATTCCATTACCTTTATTGTCAACAAATCATGTGCAGACCAATGAACTGATACTGCGAAGTACTGTATGTGTTTCCAAGAGAAAACTATTGTTTCAGTTTAGAGTTGTAATTATTTTAGCATGAATACAGTAGTTATTGCCAGTTGATATTGGTGAGGTGTATAGATGTGCTATTGTAATCTTCTAATTGATGAAGTTTATTAAGGGTGTAGGGGTTCATTTCTGTTTTAAAATGGTCTTATTTGTATTGTTGGGATTTTGTTTCAAATCATCAAGACCAAATGTCGGATTTGATGGAGTCAGTTGTTTTAAATGATATAGATACCAGTGAGAGGTAAATTGTTCTGAAATGTATGTATCATATTTATTTATTTATGTATTTCATAATCCTTTGTTGTACCCACCTTGTATCTCACTACACATATTGAATGAGCATTTGAGAAATAAAACTGCAGGTGGGTCATAAGTAATGTTTGAGTGGAATTGTTTTTGTGTGAGTTTCTATAATTTTTTGTTTGTTTGTTTTTTAAGGGAAGTCCTGCATAGTATACCTTAAAGGTCCAATGTGTGTGATTTAGGTGGATACCTTTGCAGAAATGGAATACAATAAGTATGTTTCCTTCAGTAAATAATGATTTGAAAATAAGAATTATTGTGTTTGCGTTATCTTAGAATGAGCCATTTATATCTACATAGAGAGCGAATGGTTGTCCATGTTGCACTGTCATGTTTCTACAGGGGCCCAGAACAGACAAACTAAACACTGGCTCTAGACATGGACATTCACATTCTAGTGTTTTTTAGTGATGGCCTCATGAAGCCTCATGACACATTTTTGTGATTTTCTGAGCCCACTAGATGGCGTTTTTTGTTCAACAAAAGGTTGAAAGCACACTGAATTGCTATTCTTTGAGTGTCTCTCTTTAAACCAAGAGCACCATCTAGTGGGCTCAGAAAATAAAGAGAACGCTTCATGAGGCCTCATCTAGCCATCACTAGTGTTTTCACATTTTTAAATTTTTTGCGTTTTTGCATCAGCCACTGTAGTTAGCTGCCCAGCTCCCAGCACCGTCGATAGCTCCGCCCCTCGATGTGATTAAAATGTAACTCACTCGATGTGGGCTGCCGCCCAGACTACAAAGTTTCGGAACTGGAGTCCTCCACGTCGGTGACGAATGTGACAACAGGGTCAAGGTTCAACTTGTGTCATTAACTTTCAAAATAAAATATATTTCGGCTTGTTAATAGTGATTTAGATGCCAAAATATTACACATACACTGCACATCTTTTTCATTTGTTTTATTCTGAAATCTAAGAAATAGATTCTTGTTCTCACCCTCTGCCAACCCACATGTAGTTCTTCTTTACCCGTGCTGGTACCTGTGAATTCATACCTTTTTTTTTTTTTTTTTAAACCAAAAAAAA
>JAPZEB010057405.1:0-10096 GCA_029783705.1 Chaetodon striatus
TTATAACACACAACTATGTACAAGTACAAGTAGGAGCTTTCAACAACAAATCAAAATCCTACAGCGCCATCAACTGTTTATTATTCGCCGCCTCGGAGCTGTAGGCATCTGACGGCGATCTGTCTGCATGTGCTCCATCTTGCAGACGTCTGTGGTGCTGCCCTGTAGTTCGGGTTCGCCTCCAATCTGACTGCAGCGTTGCAGAATTCAGTCAGCTGCTGGCTGCAGAACCACGGAGGTCGCACAATCCACCCAGACACCCCGTCAAGTGTGCCGTCTTCCTCGTCGGACATCATGTCCTCTGCTAGGACACTCTGTCTCGCTTCCAGCAGCTGGAAAAACAATCAGTAAAGACAATAAGTACTGTGCAGTGCACTGCATATTGACACAACACATCTTTTAATGCACCTGAAAAATAGTCACACTGAACAACAACAAGTCTGATCTAAAAGTCACAATAAAAAGTAAAAAAGGAAAACAGTGAAAGTTACTTACACACAATGGCGTCATTATCCTCATCAAGTAAATCCGGACTTACAGACAGAGCTCTTAGTAAATAGAAGGTCATGGCCTCGTTATGAGGCGAGGTCAGTCTGTGAAAAACAAAATAGACGGTTAAGTTCGGTCAATAACGTGTCTGAACGTTTCCTCATACAGCAGAATGAAAGCATAATCTTTAAACTAACCCTTGCTTGTTCGTAGTGCATACAATTTGTCTCTGAGTTGTGGAGATGGCGTACTGCTTCCTGTAAATTACAAGACCAAAAAAATACACTTTAATAAACAAACTTAGACTGGTTCTGTTTCTTCATTTGTTCTTTTACTTTTAGCTTAGCTAGCAGTCACCGAATATATTCTTACTGCAATTTTGGGATTGTGCACTCATCTTCTCTTGTTACAGTTAGTCTCCTCCACATGAGTTTACTGCGGTGAACTGCTGATTCATATCGGCAGCAAACATAGCACGCTGGCGAGACAGCCAACACATAGCGTTCAGCAGTTTCTTCGTCCATGCTGAGGAGTTTCCGGGGTGTTGAAGGCAAGACGCTGTCCAGCCATTGTAGTTCACGAAAGAGCAAAGCAGCAAAAAACACGCGAAATGGAGTATGTCTGAACATACAGGAGTAAAAACATGACTGTTTCTATGCTTGTCTTGCGAGGTCTTCCATTTGAATCATGCCGAGCTCGCACGTGATTGGATGAGGGCTAGAAGGCTCGTCGGGCTCCTCCAATCACATGCGACTCACATCCACTGTGCATTAAAGCAAGAGCACAGAAAAGGTCACTGCAGTCATGCCACTATGCACAGTGGTTGAGCTCTAGCAACAGGGGGTCATGGGGGGACAACTGCCAAGCAAGGCCAACATCAATTTATGACAGTTTCTGGCAGTTTTCTGCCTGTAAATTGCTGCGCGCAGCCGTAAACCTGAAATTCCACGACAATCTACAGTGCTGCTTACTGACAAAAATCCCACTTTTCATGCAGTGTATGCTGGGGTGTATCGCTCCATGCTATCCAAGAGGGAACTTGTGTCATTATTTACCAGCAAACAGTGGACTCCCGTCATTTCATACAATATAAATTTGAAGTTGTTTTTTTTTTGTTATGTGCATCATAAAACAAACCAATTCAATATGTAGAGTAAGCACACAATTACACTGAAAAAAATCTTGTAAAAGCTGTTTTGTTACTGAACAATTTTAAAGGTTTAGTAAAAATCTAATGTTAGAGTTATTAAAAATGAAAAGAAATTATATTACTACTGCTCATTTTATTTCTAACTTGTCGTGGTTGTGTAGACACATAAGTATATTGAAAACTGGTCAGGCAAGTGTTTTGGGGTCGAACTACTTCAAAGGTAATAATAATAATAATAATATTCATGATAATAATAATGACAATTCATCAGATTTATATAGCGCTTTTCAGGAAACTCAAAGATGCTTTACAGTACAGAAAAATAATAATAAAACTGCAAAAGAAAAGATCATTCTAGTGACCATTTTTTTTTTTTTAATTTTATCCTAGTTTTTTTTTATTGTCTTCCTTTATTTTGATTGTAAAATACTAATCTAAAATATAGTGTTAAGCTTAAAACAAAGACATTCACTAAAGCTGAGCCTTCCCATTTTCTTACAAAAACCAAATAAATTATGTTTCAACGGCCCCAAAGTAGCATATTCAATAGCCCCTCTACTGTCTGAGAGACTGTCTGGGGCTATGAGCCATTTACACACCTGAGGTGTGTGGGAAAACAATGTGTGTGAATGAGTTGTTGAAATACCTGCTCCAGCCTACAGAGGCAGTGCTGAGTATAGACTCACACTCACACACTTCCAGGCCCCATCTTGGCAAAAAAAAAATAATAATAATAAAAAAAAATCACCAGGATGCAAAATGTCCCTTCTTAGTGAGTGTGTAACGACTCAAAGTCCACTGTTGGATAGGTACGCAAGTACACACACACACACACAAAATAGAGTCCATTGGACATAATAACTGCATCATTGAGATGTTTGACAAGTTGGCATCCAGTGACTGGTAGAATGTGATCCGTCAGTGTGTGTGCTGAAAGGCAGTGAAAGGCTGGCAGAGGAAGGAAGCAGTGTGTGCATTGTCAGCATTGGGGGGCCCCTCACATTCTCTGCCTGAAGGCCATCCATCTGTCAAAGGTGAAATGGAATTCCCCCCCAGACCTCCCTAACTGATTTTGCTTTCATCTTCACTCATAAATTGTGGTGATAATGATGTAGCATTTCCTCTCCATTTCAAACAAAACCAACAATTCAGCATCAGTCAGTACCTCTTCATAAAATGCTAAATCAATTTGTTTTCTGTGCAGTTGGATGTTAAACAGCAGTAATAACTTTAATATATTTTTTTAGGGTCGTTTTTTTAGCTTGATTTAAATTGATACCAAAAACTTGGTAGACAGTCAGGTCATTTTCAACAAGTCATTTGTTTGTGGGAAGGCATTTTTAAAGTAGTTTTTCTCTTATCTCTTAAACTGCTTTACCTCATAGAGCATTTCAAAGCACTGAAGACAAGTTTTCAGTAGCTGATTACCATCAGCTGATTCATTCATGCTTCATCTACAAGTACAAACCAATCGCCAGCTGTTAACAATGCACATTTCTGCAAACCATATGTTACATTTGTACGTTTTTATATGCATATATGTTGGAATTTGAAACTTCAGCTAGAGCTGGGCTGTATACCTTTTCATTTGCTGCATAGCAGAGACAATTGCTGCAGTGCCTCAGTAAACAGTAAGGGCACTATGGTAATTAACTGCTATGTTGAATGGGAGAAAGGAAACCTATCAACTGCATACCATTCTTACTAATGGTTATAACTTAAGAACAAAACAAATAATAACCAACACTAACTCTCTTTAACAGGAAAAACACTATGGCACACATTGTGTGACACATAATTTGTAACTAGAATACTTTTACAAATGAAAATCACACCGCAGAATGGCATGTTAGGTGCAGCTTGCCAGTCAGCACAACAGTCTGTTAAACAGCTGAGAGAAGCTCTGTCACTACAGTACATTTAGAAAAAACAGAAAAGAGAGGTGAAGGATGAAAAGAGAGAGACCAGAGGGGCAAAAAAAAAGAACGTACACAAGAGAGGAGCAGTGTCTGCATCACCTCAGCAGAAAACGCATTGAAATACATGATTGGATTGTCGGATTTGAGGCCGTCAGTAGCACCAGTGGAACAGGGCTCTGCATGTGACAGGATGAGCAAGCAGGAGAGCCACATTATGAACCTAATAACATTCCACTTATACAAAGACATGGTCCTTCTACAGACAGTTATAAGAGAGGTGCTCAGTGCAATCAATAAAGCACTGGACAGCTGCAGTAATACAGTACTGAAGGACTCATTATTGGTGGTGCACTGTGGAAGTGTAAATAAGTTATTGTGTACTGTTGCCATTTTCACCAGATGTTTAGACTTTTGTCTACTTTAGTCCCAACTTTTGCCTCCTGTGGCAGCAGTGTATCAGAAGTTGTCAACTCTTCCAACTATGTTAAGTGTGAACATTGTTGCACTGTGATGCAACATTCACATAACGTGTGAGTTACTGTGTGTGTTAGTGTGTGTGAGGAGAGAGATCTCCACTGAGGCCATGGGGCCACTTCTTCAAAGGCTTTACTGCAGTCCACTAGACAAAAGCTCCTTCCACATGTCAGTAGTATTTCCCTTGCTGTGGGCACACACACACACACACACACACACACTGGCTGACATCCTGTTTTTGAATGAAAAGGGAATGTGGACATGTCAGTAAGAGGGGAGGTTTTGAGTTTTGAGACACCCTACTTTAAGGGCACATAGCATTTTCTTTTTTTCAATTGTTCCCCAATGCAGAGCCCTGTACAGTTTCATTTTTGAAAATCCACACCCGCCATACCCATAAAGCTCAGTACCAGAACCGACGCCTTACCCGTCATTATGTCTAAGTCAAAAAGCACATGCTTGCACCCAATAATTAAAGTCCTGCAACCTGACCTGCATTCATGATGAAACACACAGAGGCTACAGTCACCCAGGTTCTCTGTTTTTAAATTAACAATCCATTTAACGAAAAGTCTCTTTCACTGGCTGCACTCAATGCTGGGATGGTGAAAACATTCTGGTCAATTACTGCCAGGTTAGGAAATATTTTAGCATGCTCCTCCCACCACCATAAAACTTCACAAGGATCCTCCATGGGTGTCCTAAACTCGATGTAGGCTACCACTTCATCCTCAGGCTTCAAAGTTTTATTGCTGGAGTCCTCCAGCTCAGAGATGAATGTGATGACAGGGTCAAAGGTTCGACTTGTGTCATGAACTTTCAAAATAAAGGGAACTGCAGCATGATAATAGTGATATAGATGTCTTCATCTTTTTCATTTGTTTTATTCTAAAAAATAAAAAAAATACATCTTTGTTCTCACCTGCTGCCTGCCCAAGAGTAGTTAATTTTTATCTGTGCCCGTACTCTTGAATTAATACATACACATAATTTTACCTGTTACACGGCTTTTTGCGGGATACCCGTCAGGTACCAGCAGGTACCCAACCCAGTGTAGGACTCTGACCTTGTGAGTACAGAGCATTGCGGCTGCATGAAGCCACCTAGAGAAAAAGCCCCACAGCCTGCAGCATTTTTCTCTGGCCCACCCTGCCTCTTTCAAGCTCTTTTACTTTAAAACCTCAGAAACTTTCCAAAAGGCACTGGTGATGTCACTACCACTCCTTTAGCTAAGCTGCTGTCACAACAAAGTCAAAAAAAGCCTATTGGTGGGAGCAGATCAGCCTGCAGACACTGGATGTTGCTGGTCAGTGTTGTGCTTTTATCACTTTACTATTGTAAGGTTGTTGTTAACTGTGTCGTCAACATTGCATTGGCTACCTAGCCTGCATTTATATGAAGATATTGTTGTCATAAAAACAAAACCCCTGCTCAGCACATCAATTAAAAAAAAGTTCTGGGAGCACTCAACGATGAACTGATTAGAATTTGGTGGTCAAAATTCAAGGTCACAGTGTCCTTACGAACATGTTTTTTGGCCATAACTCAATTATTAATTTCACAGATATCTCTCAGGATATAATGATAAAGTGGTGACATTTTATATCCAACAGGTCAAAGGTCACCTTCACTGTCACCTCATAATGTTCTAAAAAAACACTTTCCTTACACCCTCTTCTTACTTAACATCATATCTCAGGAAGAGAAGGGAAAATATTTGGTCAGATACTTAATTGGTGGCAATAATCTTGGGTGCCTACCTTGAAACTGTGCTGACTATATAGATCTTTTGTGTTGCTGGGGGGAAGATGTGTGTGAGGGGTCCACGTTCTCATAGACATGGATGTAAACTGTAACTGCAACTTGACCGGTGTGCAGAGACATAGCATGGTAATTCTAGTTGAATCTTATTTTGATTAATTCCAGATTCCTTTTCAAATGGTATGAATGGCAATGATATTACACAGATTTATGCAGTTCTCCTTAAGTAACCCAAACACAGCTATGATAGAAGCAAATACTAGAATCTGCCAATCTTGCAACACAGGGGGAAGAAAGGAGCTGTCTGATCTTGTCAACCATTCTGATGTCTACAAAGATAGTCCACACTCTGTTTTGCTGCTCTCTGTTCATGTCATTCACAAGTTGGCACTCTGTAAGGCAATAAAAGGATGCTGTCAACATGAACATCAAGACAGTGCATTTATGATTGACATATGCCTTTCCTTTTTTTTTTTTTGGAGTATACAGGCCTTTTACTGACACCAGTAAAGCACAGATTTCAGTCTCATTGGTCAGTGGATTTTGGCCTGCTCAGGTAGCTTTGTAGGAGGAAGGTTTCTGAATGATAACATGCTGCATCACATTTAATAACACTGCATGAAAAGTGGGATTTTCGTTCCCGTAAAGGGCCGGAAATCTCACTAATTTTAGGCAGTTTCCGACAATTTACAGCCTGTGAACGTCGCGTTCGCGGGTGCCACAAATTGTCGAATCCGAACCATGATGTATGTGGAGACCTCCCAGGAGGTGCTAATGGGTCTAATTAGCATATGAATAGCAGTGAAACCGCGTCTGCCTTGAATTTCCTCACTCTAGGATTGGATGAAACCACTGTTGCTATTGGTCATCCTGGGTCATTATAAATGTAAACCCCTCCCTTACAATAATAAAACAAAATTATGAAAAAATTAAATAATTAAATAAATAATAATAAAATTAAAATAAAATTGTTATTATTATTACTATGTTATGCTATTATGTTGTACATTCGTGTCATTGTTATCCTATGTGTAATGGGTGAATATAGTTGTCTGGTGAATTTCACTAAAGCAGTTTTTCTTTGTAAGAACTTTATTATCTTATTTTGATTATAGTCTCCTGCCTGTATGTGTGCATTTCCAGTGTATGTGAGTGAGCGTGATGACGTGGGCACGCCAAGCGCGCTCTGGCCACAGTCTCACTCAACATGACTGGAGATGGGTGCGTTTGAGCCGGGCTCTGCGGTTATAAAATGTTAAAAGTTATTATTTGCGATGTAAACTGAGTCGGACTGCTGTAACCTGCTCTAGGTAACATCCGACATGTCACATTATTGTTCTTGTGACTTTTGAGTTCGCCAATTTTAGGCTTTAATGAGTTAGCGGCCGTGCTAATGTTAGCATGCTAATTAGCCTCTGTATTGACGTATCGCTGACTATGGCTAATGCCGTTCGTGTGTGTTATCAGGAGAGCAGAGCTCGGCAGACGCATGGTGGTCGCACTAGTCACCCTATGTTTCTGTTGTATCACAGGTATGGAGAAGGTTTTTGTTTTGACAATGTATTTTCTTTGCACACTGAGTATGAATGTAGCAGTTTAACGAAACAAATGTTAAACTTGTTAGTTGCACATTATAATAGGAGTCTGGCAGTATAAAGGGACACATGTTCAACATTTCAGTTACACATTGTGTTAAACAGCACAGAAAATAGGATTTTCTGGTTAATATCTTTGTTGTACTTCAGAAGTTTTAACCGAGAAAAGCTCTAGTTTAAAGGAGCGGTACTTTTTTTTGTAATTTTATTTATTTTAAATTAATTTATGTATTTGCATTGTACACAGTCTCACTCTACATGGCTGGAGGAGAGCAGAGCTCGGCAGGCATATGGTGGTCACACTACTCACCCTGTCTTTCTGTTGTATCACAGTACGAGAGTAAAGGGCTGGAAACCCACTTCTGCCTCACATCCCAGAACACAACACAGAGGAACACGGGTTACATATGGGCTACACTATTATTACCATCAAGGACATGAATGAATTTATTGAGGAAAGGAAAATTTGCGAGGAACATGTTTATTCAAAGAAAGAGCTTTATTGACACATGCAAACACACAACTATGTACAAAAAAGTAGGAGCTGCCAACAACAAATCAAAATCCTACAGCGCCGTTAAGTTTGAAAAAATTTGCCGCCTCAGAGCTGTAGGCATCTGTAGGCTGTAGGCTTCGGGTTCGCCTCCAATCTTGCAGCGTGGCACAGAGTTCGGTCAGCTCCTGGCTGCGGAACAATAGAGGTCGCACAATTCCCCCAGACACCCCGTCAAGTATGCCGTCTTCTTCATCAGACATCATGGCTACGGTGGCGCACTTCCAAAGCTCCACCTCGTCCTCTGCCAGGACACTTCGTCTTGCTTCCAGCAGCTGTAAAATCAATCAGTAAAGACAATAAGTACTGCGCAATGTACTGGATATTGACACAACACATCTATTAATGCACCTTAAAAAACAATTGTTTTCCAATCTGGAAAACAGTTAAATGAGAGTGGTATTAAATTAAAAAAAAAAACTTAAAAGTCACAGTAAAAAGTAAAAAAGGAAAACAGTAAAAGTTACTGACACACAATGGCATCATTATCCACATCAAGTAAATCCGGACTTGCAGACAGAGCTCTAAGTCAACAGGAGCTCATGGTCTTGTTGTGAGGCAAGGTCAGTCTGTGAAAAACAAAATGTATGGTTAAGATCGGTCAAGTGCGCATGCGCCAACTGTGTGTGCAGCCTATTGCAGTTGCTCCTGCTTGTTTTCTTAATTTCCAACTTTTTTTGCTTTATACTTTACTACTTGTTTTTTCTGTATTTTATGACCGACATTCTGAATCTGCGCCCTCTACAAACATGTTGATTGAGAGAGTTCTGGTTTGTCTCTTCACTCTGAATTTACTTTCATTCGGAACTGGCACCATCGCGCAACAACTCCATAGCCGCATTGTTTACTCCAGAGATAAGCTGATTGCACTGAGGCCGGCCGGCTTGGCGGCCGGAACATCAGCGATCCAGGCTGAAATGTGGAGGAAAACACACAGAGGATGCAGGGGAGGACTGAAACAGCAGAGGAAAAAAGCGTGAGTGAGACAATGGAGGCTTATGGAGAAGAGGGTCTCCCTTCTCTCATCATGGGAAATGTGAGGTCGCTGGCAAATAAAATGGACGAGCTTACAGCAGTCGCCAGGAGTCAGAGAGAGTACCGAGAGTGTAGTCTGATGTGTTTTATACAGACATGGCTACACAAGGACATACCCAATGACAACCTCTCCATCAGCGGCTTTTAGACTGTTCAGGCCAACCGGGACTGCACCAAGAGCAGTAAGTGCAAAAGAGGGGGGCTTGCCGTGCTAGTCAACAACCGATGGTGCAGTCCTGCCCACATTACTGTCAAAGAAAAAATCTGTCACCCGGATATTGAACTGTTTGCTGTTGGACTCAGGCCGTATTATTTGCCCAGGGAGTTTTCACACGTCATAATGGCGACTGTATACACCCACCCCCTCTGCCAACCCGACATCGGCCTGTGATGTCATTCACTCCGCCGTAGCCCATCTGCAGACTCAACACCCTAGTGCTTTCATAGCTATCTCGGGTGACTTCAACCACGTCGCCATGGCAACAACTCTATCTAACTTTACTCAGTATGTGAGCTGTCCTACTAGAGGAGCGAGAACTCTGGACTTGCTGCATGCAAACACCAAGGAGGCATACAGCTCCTGGTTCCTGTGCCAAAGACGCCACGTCCCAGTGGCTCCAAGGACTACAGACCCGTGGAATTGACCTCCCACATCATGAAGACCCTGGAGAGACTTGTCCTGGAGCAGCTCCGGCCCATGGTCAAGCCACTCTTGGACCCCATCCAGTTCGCCTACCAGCTCCGACTTGAGGAGTGGAGGATGCCATCATCTACCTGCTCAACCGCGTCTGTACCCAAATGGACAAGCCGGCGAGCACTGTGAGAGTCATATTTTTTGACTTCTCCAGTGAGTTCAACATCATCCGTCCAGCTCTACTGGGTGGCAAGCTCACAGCAATGCAGGTGGTTCCTCTCTGGTGTCCTGGATTGTAGACTACTTGACTGGCAGACCACAGTACGTGCGCTTGCAACACTGTGTGTCAGACAGAGTGGTCAGCAAAACCGGGGCCTCGCAGGGGACTGTCCTCTCTCCCTTCCTCTTCACCTGCCATCTTCAGAAGTTTTCTGATGACTCTGCCATAGTTGGATGTATCAGCAAGGGTGATGAGGATGAGTACAG
>JAPZEB010057406.1:0-10092 GCA_029783705.1 Chaetodon striatus
TCCTTGCAGAGTTAGACGTTGGGGTGCTAACTCAACTTGATTCTCCTTATTGCTGGGAGGTTAGTTGCAAACCTTGTTTGCCCTTCAAACTTCTCTGGTTTCAGTTATGGGCCTGCTTTAAGCGAGAGCATGAGAGTTTTGGGAGAAAAGGAACAAAAGTCTGTAGAGCAATTGTTCCCCCCTTTGATGGTTCGAGATAAAGCGCACATCTGGGCTGGTCCAGGGCCCAGAAGGGAAGAGGTGTGAGCGGCTTGCCCACCCCAAGAGCAAGAGAGAGACTGCAGTGAATGGAGAAGAACTTCTACAGTGTGTCTGATGACATCACAGAGTCACATAACACTATAAAAGAACTGACCAATCACGTTTTGAGACTTGTCTCTCAAAGAGATGTGAGGTGGGCATTCTGCTGAGATGGGTGTCAGATAACTGTCTTTGTTGAAGAACAAAGAACATGAGGTCTCTCCATCTCAGCAGGAAAAGCCTTCACATGTCCAGTTTAGATTTTAACAAATGACAAATCATCTGTGGTCCAGTGAATCCCAACAATGTGAATGCCATAAAGAAATAAGGGACAAAGAGGGAAGGTATGTATTGGTTAAAGGAAAGCTGGAAAACAAAATGGTGACACTTGTCAATGTATATGTACATGCAAATTGAGAAAACTGCAGATAAAACATAAAAACACACAAGAGCAATCGACATTACAACAAATTAACTAAACAAGAGGGGTGATAGATTAAATCCTCAGGGGAGACGTAGAAAAAAGGGCAAGACTTGTAGAGCAGTCTTACTATGAATGACGTCCAAAAGCAACTAGACTCCTGGCCAGATGCCTGCATAAACAGCAGGCCTCTTATACAATCAATAGAATAAGACACCCCAAGACAAATCAATTATTACATGAGTCAGATAAGATAGAAAGAATATTTGAAGAGTACTACAAAAAGCTTTATTCTAAACCACCATCAGCTGAAAAAAAAAAAAAAACAATCAGAAGTTTTCAAAATTCACTCCACCTGCTCTCTGAGGTGAGATACAGAATGATATCATAACATCAGAAATTACAGCAAAAGAGCTGGAAGCTGCAATCAGTAGGCTAAAAGCCAGTAAATCACCAGGCAGTGATGGATTTCCACCAGAATGGTACAAGACCTTTAAGAAGGAAGTAACACCACTGCTTTTGTCTTGCTTTAACTGGACCCTTAAAGAAGGCAAGGCTCCCCCATCATGGAGGGAAGCAATCATTACCATGTTACCTAAGGAAGGTAAGAACTAAGAAGAATGTGAAAATTTTAGGCTAATCTCAATTTTAAATGTAGATTACAAGCTAGTTACTTCAATAATTTGCAAAGGAGAAGATACTTTTCTACCAGATCTTACTGATGAGAATCAAACTAGATTAATCAGAGGGCACCTAACACAGGACAATGTTAGAAGAACCCTCCATAGATAATGCACAAGAAAAGGGTACAAGTACGGTTCTGGTCACGAAGGACACCAAAAAAGTATTTGATAGTGTCAGTTGGGTATTTTTATGTGAAGTATTAGAATAATGGTTTTTAATAAAAATGCAATTAGGTGTATTAAAACCTGTTATCACTTAAGCAAGGGTTAAGGTACATGGAAGCCCCTCAAATAGGATTCAGTTAGAGAGAGGTACAGGGTAAGGATGGTGTCTTTCTCCTACCCTCTGTGTTTTATTTGTGGAACCCTTAGTGCAAGCAGTAAGGCAGAGTAAAGAGCTAGGGGCAAAGAACACATCATTGGACTTTTTGCAGACAACATTATCATCTTTCTGGAACAACCAGACATATGTTTTCAAAAACTAATGGAACAACTCAGGAACATATGGAAACTATTCAGACTATAAATTGAACATAACAAAAACACACACTCCTTTAATTATTCTCCTTCCTAACAAATCAGAGATACATACAAGCTGAAACTGAATTCTAAAACAATGAAGTATCTTGGTGTTAAATAACAGACTCACTTTCTAACACGTTTGAAGTTAATTATATCAAAATCAATGAAAACATCCAAAAGGACATAGACAGGTGGTCTACCCTTCCTTCAGACTTCAGTGCCAGAATTTGGACGGTTAAAATGGATATCCTACCAAAGCTACTATATTTATTTCAATCTCTCCTTATCATTGTTCCCCCAAGCCAATTTTATAGCCTGGGATAAGATGATCTCTCGAATCATTTAGAAAAGCAAAAAGCCAAGGAAAAACTTATGACTCTTCAGCTGCCTAAAAGTAGAGGGAATATGGCTTTACCAAATCTTAGGGAATACTTTAATGCAGCCGAGCGTATACTCCTGGCTTGTTGGCGAGACCAGACTATCAGTCTGAATGGAAAGAAAAGGAAACGGAGATCCAGGGCTTCCAGACCCAGATCTTGGTGGGAGACAAATATTTGACAGAAACTTTGAGACATGCAATGGATCCCATAGTAGCATTTACTCTAGAAATATGTAATGTTATCATGGAAAAATGCAAATTAAAAAGAGCTGTTCATACATTAAAGTGGTTTGCATATGATTCAAAGTATAAGCCAGGGATGTATGATTCAGTATCTAACCAATGGCCAAAAAAGGCATGACAGCGATGTGAACAGTTTCAGAAAATGATTTATTTATGAGCTTTCAACAGCTAAAGAGAAAGTATAGTCTGGAATTTTTTATTTTTTTTTTTATGCAGTGAAGGGACTATTTCATAAAAGAGATATGGTCAGAATCAGAGGAAACCTCAAAAATGTGACTGAGGTAATTGCAGAAGCATACAAACAGAAGGGTTCTCAGTTCATCTCTGCTTTCTACCAAGCTTTGCGGGGAAGTAGAGGGGACTCCATGCTATACATGAAAGTAAAATGGGAAGCAGAGTTAAAGACTGATATAACAGAGGAAGATTGATACCAAATGCGTGAGACACAATATACAACCACAAATTCACTAGTGACGAGGGAATTCTGCTGGAAGAATTTAACCCGCTTTTTCATAACACCCAAAATGAAAAGAAGGCAGCTTAGCACACAGCAACGATGTTGGAGGCTGTGTGGGAGCTTGAAGGCCGGCCACATATATTTCTTAGAAAAGTACAAAGATCAGGTCATACTGGGAAAATATGCATGTAGCTGTTAAAAATGTTTTGGGATATGAAATCCCAAATACCTGCCTTGTGATGTATCTTGGGAACATTAAGGGTGTTGTGATGAGAAAAGATATTAACTTGACTATACTGTAGTTTTACTTCTAGCACATAAGAAAGCTATTACCAGGCACTGGCTCAAGGTAAGCCCCCCAAAACAGCAACACTGGCTAGAAATCGTCCAAGAAATTTCAGTGTTGGAAAAGTTGACATACGTTTTGAGAGTTAAAAAGAATACATTTAAGAAGAACTAAAAAAAAAATAGAACATCTATATAGACAAGACACCAACTAAAAGAATCCTTAACTTGAACACACTTATTCAAATACTTAAACCGCCCCAGACAACCAATTATAGTTACTTGTATTTTTATTTGGTATTTGTACCGCATTGTATTACTTTTTAAAAAGTGTTTGTACTGGTACTTCCGGTGGAGCAAGACGACAAGATGGCTGCATGAGCTTGAGCTCCCAATAGCAAGTCAGAGTTAACTCCCCTAAATTCACTATTGCTGAGCAACTCACGGTAATTTTACTTTGGAATGAATAGGGGAGTAACAACTAGAAGTCAGAAGAAACGTGACATCCAAGAAGGGAAAAATACAGCGGAGATGGACGACGCTCAGCGCGCTAACGACAACCCCGAGGAAAACATGTGCTCGGTGCTTCAATGCATCAGTAAGGATATACGCGACTTCAGGACCGAGCATAAAGTGGATTTACACACACTTAAAGAGGAACTCAAGGAAGACATGAAAAATCAACTCAACGATCTCAAACAGGAAATCTACCAAAAACTTTCTGCTAACTCCGCTCGGATCCAGGCCAATGAAACCAGGCTGAATGAAGCAGAAGCACGGATCAACGAGACCGAGTCGGCTAACATGGCTATAAAGGAGGCGCTCATTAAATCCATGGAAAGACAGAAAACAATGCAGGAAAAGTTGACAGACATGGAGGGGCGGTCTAGGCGGAATAACATTCGCATTTATGGTGTACCCGAAGGGAAAGAAGGTAACTCCGTGCCTGACTTTGTGGAGCAATTTCTGAAAAGTGAACTTGCACTGACGGCGGACATTAGCCTGCAGATTCAACGTGCACATAGAGCCCTGGCTCGTAAACCAGAGCGGAACCAGCCACCCAGGTCTATAGTGGTAAACTTTCTGGAGTTTACTACCAAAGAGGCAGTGTTGAAAAAAGCCTGGGGAAAGAAAATAATGATCGAAGGGCGACGCTTGTCATTTGACCATGATTATGCCACAGAAGTTATTCAGAAGCGCAAGGCATACACGGGGATAAAGAGGCTCCTGAAAGAGAAGGGAATTCGTTTTCAGACTCCGCTGGACAAGATGCGTATTCACTGGGACTCGGGAATGCGCACCTACGAGAGCGCACAGGACGCAGCTCAGGAGCTGAGGAAGAGAGGTTACTCGGTGGAAACTCCAGGCAGCGGCGCCGCGGATTCGAGCCGGGAGATGGAGCGGCTTCTTCGGGCCCCGACTTGGCAGCGAGCCGGGGAGAGGAGCACGGACACTGCGAGCCGTGCGAGGGAAAGATTGCAGGAGTTTGAGCGGATTCCCTCCAACTAATCTTTATTCTCTACCTTGTCACGGTCTGTAAATCTCGGTTGGCCCCTTAATGAAACCAGCGGTAAGACGTTAACATTTTGACTGATACCCTACATCATTTCTGCCCGTGATGTGAGCCTTACAGTAGTAGTAACAGACAATCAACACGAGTTTGTTTTAATTTCAAGGGATATCTCATTTTCATTCAAATACGATGGTTTGTCAGGGCAGATACTTTATTAAAATTTTTTATAGATATATTCTTTCTTATTTTCTTCTTGTTATGCTGGTATATGGGGCCAAAATAAGTCAGACTAAAGCAAAAGACTACTTGGAATATAGAATACACGCTATCGGATGACGTTGGACTGCCAAGATGTGTGAAATGACGTGTTTCACCTCTAGCGAGGGGCCCTCCCTCAGGAGGATTTCCCCTCAGCCTACCAACGGGGACTCAGGGTGGCGAAGAATCACCCTAACTTGGGAGTTAAATGTTTTTTCTTTTTCTTTTTCAGTTTGCACACGTTGTCCAGATGTTCAGGCCTGTGCAGTTTTAAGTTGTCTGGAGGCTAAAGAATGTAACAAGGGATCGGATCATTTAAATGCCATATAGTAATATAAAACTGGTGTCACTTAATGTAAATGGGATGAATAATCCAGTTAAGAGGAGCAAGGTCCTGGCTAAATTGAAAAAAGAAAGGGCCCAAGTATTATTTTTGCAGGAAACTCACCTGCCTGAACAAGAACATGAAAAGTTAAAACGTTTTGGCTTTAGGAATACATTTTATAGTAGCTATAGACCCAGCTAGAAGAGGGGAGTGGCTATCCTTATTACAAATGCAGTTCAATTTGAATGTCTTAAAGAAGTTAAAGATAAAGAAGGCAGATTTGTATTAATTAAAGGAAAGCTAGAAAACACAATGGTAACAATGATCAATGTATACGCCCCCCCAGAAAGTACTAAATGTTTTTTCAAAACTCTGTTTGACACTATTGCTGTAGAAAGTGAAGGTATTTTGATATGTGGGGGGGATTATAATGTGGTCATGAACCATAACCTGGATACAACAAGTCCAAAAAGAAGCAAGAAGCACCTAACCAAATTTATCAATACATCAGTGCAAGAAATGGGACTCATCGACGTGTGGAGAGAACTAAACCCACTAGAAAGGGACTATACACACTACTCGGTTCCTCACTCAGTCTATTCCAGAATCGACTACTTTTTAATTAATACGAGTGAAATTCACAGGGTCACAGAATGTAAAATCGGGGTGGCAGACATATCATATCACAGTGGGATCAGCTTGACAATACATCTAAATAATAGGAAAATAAATACTGTATGGAGGCTAAATGTGGGCATCTTGAACAATAAGGCAAATGTGGAACAGATAAGAGAAGAAATAAAAAGGTACATAGAAGAGAACGATAACGGGGAAGTAAATCCTGCAATTTTGTGGGATGGTATGAAGGCAGTCATTCGGGGTAAACTAATTGCTTTGACAACATCACAAAAAAAGGCTCGGCTAGCTTTGTATAAACACAAAGTAGAAAAACTGCAAGAACTGGAAAAGAACCATAAGAATACAAAAAATCAGTCTGTATTACAACAAATAAAGAAGGTAAGGGAGGAGATAAATGAGATACTCAGAACAGATATAGAAAAGAGGGCAAGATTTGTAAAGCAGACGTACTACGAATCAGGCCCAAAAGCAACTAGGCTCTTAGCCAGACGCCTGCGGAAACAACAGGCCACTAATACAATTCATAAAATGAGGAACCCTCAAACCAACCAACTATCATACGAACCAGATGAAATAGAAAGAATATTTGAAGAATACTACAAGAAACTCTATTCTAAACCACTATCAGCTGATGAAAAAACAATAAGAAGTTTTCTTGACACACTAGACCTGCCATCTATTGGTGAGACACAGAATGACACTATTACGTCACAATTCACAGTTAAGGAGCTAGAAGCTGCAATTAGTAGGTTAAAGACTAGCAAATCACCAGGTAGCGACGGGTACTCTTCGGAATGGTATAAGACCTTTCAGAAGGAGCTAACACCTTTACTTCTCTCCTGTTTTAACTGGACCCTTAATGAGGGTGGGGCCCCCCCATCGTGGAAGGAAGCGATTATTACTGTTATACCTAAAGAAGACAAGGATAAAGAAGACTGCAAAAATTATAGGCCGATTTCACTTTTAAATGTAGACTACAAATTATTTACAACAATTATTTGCAAAAGACTTGAGGCTCATATACCAGATTTGATTGATGAAGACCAAACCGGTTTTATTAAAGGTCGCCAAACGCACGATAATATTAGAAGAACCCTTCATATCTTAGACAATGCCCAAAAAAGTGGCAAAAGTACAATCTTGTTGAGTCTGGACGCCGAAAAGGCATTTGACAGTGTCAGCTGGCTATTTATGTATGAGGTACTAAAGAGATTTGGCTTTAATGAAAAGGTAATCCAATGTATTAAAACTATGTATCAAGAGCCCACAGCTAGGATCAGAGTAAATGGAAGCCTGTCCAATTCAATTCAGTTAGAGAGGGGGACAAGACAAGGTTGTTGTCTGTCTCCCACTCTTTTTGCCTTGTATGTCGAGCCTTTAGCACAGGCAGTGAGGCAGAGTGAGGAACTGCAGGGTGTCACTGTAGGAGGGACTGAACATGTCATTGGCCTTTTCGCGGACGATGTCATTATTTTTCTTCAACAACCAGATATATGTCTCCCACATCTAATGTCTCTTCTGGAAAAGTATGAATACTATGCAGGGTATAAACTGAATATATCAAAAACACAAATTCTTTCGTTAAATTATTCTACATCCCGACAAATAAGAGATGCATATAATTTGAAATGGAATTCTAAAACAATTAAGTATCTTGGTGTAACGCTGAGTAAAACACTTCCCGACATGTTTGAAAGCAATTACAGTGAAATTGAAAAAAACATCCAAAAAGATATTAACAGGTGGTCTACCCTACCATTAGACTTAAGTGCTAGAATACAGACAGTCAAAATGAATATTTTACCTAAATTGTTATATTTATTTCAAGCTCTTCCAATTAATATCCCCCAAAACAAATTTATAACCTGGGACAGGATGATTTCTAGATTCATTTGGAAGAGTAAAAAACCAAGAATAAAATATACGATACTCCAACTACCTAAAAACAAGGGGGGGATGGCTTTGCCTAACCTTACAGAATATTTTTATGCAGCTCAACTTAGGTATCTGGCCTGCTGGTGTAGACCTGACTATGAGTCTAAATGGAAAGGAATGGAAAGGGAAGTACAGGGCTTTCAAACCCAGATATTGGTGGGGGATAAACATTTGATAGGTGCTTTGAGACATGCCATGAACCCAATAGTAGCATTTACACTTGAAATTTGGAGCACTGTTATAAGAAAATACAAACTTAAGAGAGATATATGCACTCTGAGGTGGTTTGCGTATGACTCAAACTTTAAGCCGGGGACATATGATCCAGCATTCGAAGAATGGGCACAAAGAGGTGCGACAGCAATGTGCACAGTGTCAGAAGGTGGACAATTTCTAAGTTTCCAAGAACTAAAGACAAAGTACAGCCTTGAAAACAAAGACTTTTATAGATACTTGCAGTTGAGAGATTATTTCATAAAAGAGATAAGGTCAAATGAAACTAAAAATAAGGTGATTGGTGTTATTATCGACTCATACAAACAGAAGGGGTCTCGGCCCATCTCTGCTTTCTATAGAGCTCTGGGTGAGAGTAGGAAGGAATCAACACTTTATATAAAAGCAAAATGGGAAGCAGAACTAGAAATCCAAATACAAGAGGAGGAGTGGTATCACATGTGTGAGACACAATGTACTTCAACAAATTCATTAATATGGAGGGAGTTCTGCTGGAAAAACCTAACTCGCTATTTTATAACACCAAAGATAAAATCTAGGCAACTCGCTACACAACAAGACTGCTGGAGATTATGTGGGACCGTGGAGGCAGACCATGCACACATCTTCTGGAATTGTATAAAAATGAGGACATACTGGCAAAATGTCAACTCAGTTATAAAAAATGTCTTGGGATATGAAATTCCAAATACTTGTCCAGTGATGTATCTTGTGAATATTGAGAAGGTTGTAATGAAAGAAGATCTGTACTTGACTAAAGTATTACTTGCAGCAAGCAAGAAAGCAGTCACAAGAAACTGGCTCAATGTGAACGCTCCAAACCAGGAGCAGTGGTTGGAAATTGTTCAAGAAATCCTTGTTATGGAAAAGCTGACATACGTGTTGAGACTCAAAGAGAATATATTTGAAAAAAAATGGGAAAAATGGAACATTTACATGAGACATGACACCAACTGAACAATTGCTAAATGGAACAGTGGACTGGAGAGTAGTAGCCCATATCCAGACAGTTTGTTAGTGTTATTATTGTTATTCTAACTTGTACCTTTTTTACTGTATTGTTTTGGCTTTCATGTGAAAACTCAATAAAAACTTAAGTTATAAAAAAAAAAAAAAAAAATCCTCTCATCTTACTCTTGGCAAGAAAGACAACATATTTCCAAAATATTGACCCAGTCCTTTAAATCTCTTTCAATCAATTTGGTTTTAGTACTTGGAGCTGTGTGAGGCAGTGAATCTATGATTCAGAGTCTGGACCAGGATTGCCCGCACACAGCTCTTATTATGGAGGTGGCTGAGCTTTCAGCTAGCAGCTAACACTGTAAACAGTGCTATCAGCAGGCTCTAATGCTGACAGAGCTAACAGTGTTAACCTAGAAGGAACCAAAGGGTGGGTATCAGGCTTTTACTCAACACCATTTAGGGTCGAGACGGTATTATCAGCAGTAAGGCAGTTTAGCTAGCCAGTGGGATGTACAGTTGTTTTTCCCAGCGTGTTCCAATCTAGGTGGAACAAACTTAGGAGAAAAAGTAATATTAACTAGAACTGCAAGCAGTTATGAAAGGGGGGCAAGCCTCCCCGTGCAACTCAGCCCCCGGGTCTCGCAGAGGCCACGGAACACAAACGGCTGAATATGTTTGTCGTAACAAGTCACACCCACTTTGATAAAAAATTAATAAACTTTACAGCCGGCCTCGGGAGTGACTCCACATCACGCTCACCACATTTCGTGCAAATCTGATCGACTTTCATGTCACTCGATGTTTCCCACTTTAAAGCATACCCTATTGGCCAATTTGCACCAAATTTGGCATAGAGCCTCCGGTTGACCTCTGAAACAAGTGAATTGAGTTTGATGTTGATAGCTTTTACTTTGAAAAAAATATGCAACAGTATGTGTTTATTAGCTAGCAGAAAAAATTGTTTATTTATATGTACCGCATTTTTTGGAGTAGCA
>JAPZEB010057407.1:0-10086 GCA_029783705.1 Chaetodon striatus
GGAACTAGTTAAAGTGCAATATCCTGTGAAAATACAATGTTAGCACTTTTTGTACAAATAATTACAGTTGCACCTGTTTTTTCAAATGTGTTAATTCTGTAAAGGAGTAGTTTAAGAAGAAGAATGTTCTTGCCAAATATGAGTTAAATGTGAAATGGTACTGGTTAGTGGTACAATTAGGAAGCGTGATGTCAGCACTATTATTATTATTATTTTTTACAATTGCACTTGCTTTGATAAATACATACAGATTTTAAAGGTATACATGTTCTGTGTAAATATATCATTACTCTGTGGTTAAAAGGACTCGAAACTCAAACTGTAGGACTTGGGACTTGACTTGTCAGTCTTGACTTGGGACTTGACTCGGGACTTTTCTGTCTTGACTTGGGACTTGACTCGGGACTTGAGGGCAAAGACTTGAGACTTACTTGTGACTTGCAAAAAACCGACTTAGTCCCACCTCTGCAACCTATTGTGTTTCTTGTTACATGGAACCTATTTTACCGGATTCTGATGCATTCCAAGATCTCATGTTTTACTTTAGTGGGTACAATGTTATCATACTGACAGAGTCAGTAGCTTGTAGTAGACCAGAGTGTTCTTTTACTAACCTGGAAACGATGGCAGAAGTTATACCCACACACCAGTTCAACTGAGCCGGACAGCCACAAAAAAGGTTCACAGGCTGAGATCAATGCTGAAACATGTAAATTTATTAGGAACATCTGTGCACAAAAGAAGGGTGCTTAAAGTGCAAAGGAAAAAATTGGAGATAGCAAGTGTGCAGTAAAGGGGTTTTAATTGATTGTAGTATAAATACAACTTTATCTGGAAGATCTAATTTGTGTTGACTTGATTTGTGGCATAACCTTCACAATGGAGATAAAAACACATTACAAGCAACTTGACAGAAAGGTGATTGAAAAGCACAAGTCATGACATGGATACAAAAACATTTGCAAGTCACTGAACATCCCTTGGAGTATAGTTGAATTAAAATCTGCTTGGAACAGCAATCTGAGAGAGCGTGCATGCAGGAGATTAGTGAGGGAGCCTACCAAAAGACTTATTATACCGCTGAAGTAGTTTCAAATTTAAGAGACTCAGATTTGAGGGGCTGAATGTACAACAACAGTTGCTCTACCAGTTGCAGCTTTATGAGAGAGTAGCAAAGAGAAGCCAGAGAGCACAGGGACACTGAAGTCAGCTAGAAGATTTTATTCTGTGGTCTGGTGTGACCAAAATATAGCTTTTTGGCTGAATGACAAAATGCCATGTTAAACTGCATAAATATCATGCTGTGGGGATACCTTTATGCAGCAAGCCCTGGAAGGCTTGGGAGGGTAAAATGAATGCAGAAAAATACAGTTCAATTTCATTCTGTTTTATTTGTTTAGCCCAGTATCCAAAATTACATTTTTCCTGGTTCAAACCCAGGGTGGGGGTACCCTTCTGTGTGGAGTTTGCATGTTTTCCCTGTGTCAACATGGGTTTTTTCCGGGTACACCGGCTTCCTTCCACAGTCCAAAGACATGCAAGGTAGGTTAACTGGTGACTCAAAATTGCCCATAGGTGTGAATGTGTGGGTGAATGGTTGTCTGTATTTATATGTTAGCCCTGGGATAGTCTGTCGACCTGCCCAATTTCAGCTGGGATAGGCTCCGGCCCCAACAGGATAAGCAGTTACGGAAAATGAATGTCATTAATTAATGTCATTAAATTACATGACAAATTTAATTCAAATGACTTTTGGGAGATGTATCGTAAAACTGCAGGATTTTGGACTCAATTGTCCCCGTCCTCTACCACTGAAACTGGTCTGCAGTCCATTGGAATCCATTTTGCAAGGGAGTCAGTTAGTCAGTCACAGGTAGACTTACTCAGTTTGTGTATATATATATATATATATGTAATAATAATACACACATGTGTATAATACAGTAGAAATATGACTTATGATAATATCAGTAGTAGTAGGGATCGGGCAGGACTACAGCAGCAGCACAACCATGACCCCTGATCCAGGTGCAACTGCAATCCGTGGGAACCTGCGAGATGAGAAAGCACAAAAGCTCTGAGAAAGAAGCCGAATTAGTAATATACAAATACAGGGAAATCCTGGAAGAAAACTTAATGCAGTCTGGATAAAACCTGCAACTTGGGAGATGATCTGTTTTCCTACAGGACAATGAGCCCAAACATAAAACCTAATTCTCAGTCCAAGTGAGAATTTGTGGCTTGACACTAAACAGGCTGTTGACTCAAAATCCCTGTGCAGCCTGACGGAACTTGACTGTAACTACTACTTCTACAAACTGGCTTAAAGGAAGTTGATACTTACTCAAAGAAGTATGTTGTGTTTCATATTTGTAATGACTTTGTAGAAATATGTTTTCACTTTAGTATCAAAGGTTCTTTCTCTGTTGGTCTGAGTAAAAAAAAAAGAAATTAAATTAAATGTCCTTTGATTCAGTTCTGTAGAAAATAAACAAGATAAAATAAAACATTAAAACTTCCAAAGTGGGTGAATATTTTTTACAGGCACTTTAATCAGTCAAAAACACAAACAGCACTCATTTGGCAGCAACATTTGAGCTGCACCTGATGCAGTCATATTTAGCTTTGAGATAATAATTAAGTTTCCTTAACCTCGTATACACTGTTAATTGCAGTTTGAGCTCCTGTAGATACTAGTCTTTTATTGACACAAAGTACAAATGTGAGCATGGACAGGAACATTTAATTGACCTCTACCTTCACATTAACAATGTGAAATAATCTGCAGGTAACATGGCCATCTCTGCATTTTTACCAGCGCTGTACCTGGCAATACTGAGAACTCATTCAGTTATCTCCATAGCAGTAGAATTTAAAACCACAACAAAAACACAATGAGTGCCCTTATGAAAGCCATTCTGGCAAGCTAACAGAGATATTTGCTACTTCTATTACAGCTGGTATCATATAACTGGTGACACTAGCACTGGGGGCATCTTTGTTATGGCAATAAGAGGGAAAACTGAGCTCAGTGGTATTATGTGTTTGGGAATTGAAAAATCATTCCAAAATTCAGATGAGAAAGATCAATTTATTGATGCAACAAAGTCTGTAGACAAAACAGAGGCAAGGTATAGGGGTAGTTTTCAACCATGCATCAAGCAGCAACCCCCGAGGCTGAAAAATGAAGCCAATGCATAAGTGCCAAAAACTGCAGTTCATCGAATGGCCACTTGAGGCAAGTTTACAGCAGCAAAAAACATGTTCACAGCCTGATACAAAAAGCTGTCTTGGTCTCTATAGGTAACTTCTTCATGACAGCACAGGGGATTAATCATTGTAACTCACCTGTTACAGTTTTATTATGGCTTAAAGTTATGCATAATTAAAGTGGGTGCCATCACGAGCTGCTAGCTGTTTGCTAGGCTTAATCTCAGCTAGTCACTGAACTTGATATCTGCCTCTTGGAGAGTTTTAATTCAAGTATCAGAACAACTAATATTGCTTGCTGTGCGAGTAATTGTACTAACAGACTGTCCTCCATTTGTAATGGTAAGTTAGCCTCTGATCTAGCTAATTAGCCAGCTTATTAATTAGCCTCGGCTAAGCCTAGCTACGCTAATGATGCTAATTAGAGCATATGTTATTTACAGTTGTTAAGAAGAATTTAGGGTGATAATATGGTACTTCTGAATTTAGGGTATCTCTGTGAGGGTGGAAAATAAAGGTCCATCACATTAGTAAGCTAACATTATGCAATGGTAACATTAAACTGACCATACTGATGGTAGTCTTTCTGCATCTCTTTCAGACACTTCAGTGTTGCATGTTCCTAACTTTACGTGTGATCTACCTCTGTCGTGAATAAACAGTGTCAGTGGATTCAGACCTGTAGGTGTGCTCCATCATAATATATAGCCTTTATTAAGAAAAAAAAAAAAAAACAATACAAAAATATCTGATTGTGTTTTTTTTGGGGTGGGGGGAGTCCAAGGACAGAAGGATGTCATATGCTGTTTTTAGATTGTGATAAGATTGTCTTGAAATTGAATTGAGAGAAAAACTTTCCTTTCTTGTGCCTTAGCCTGCTAAAACATACAATATTGAAGCTGTAAATGAAACAGGTCTTTCACACAAACACATAAACCCACTCAGTGTAGCACTGTGTTGGTAGAGAAAAGCACACACCACAAGTTTTATGTGTCACCCACTATTGTTAAGAATGCGTTCTAAAGTGAGTCTTGTAGACTTCTTTAACATTAATTCAAAAGGAAACTCAAATATTTTTTATTCATGAGCAAAAGCAGAAAAGGCCAAGACAAGCTGATAAATATCGTCTTTGTCCTGACCAGACTAGCTCACTGGCTGCTTTGTTTTGACAAAATGTCCGTAAATTGTTTTGTCTTTCCTGGAAATAGTTAACGAGCTTCTGAAGTTAGAAAAAAAAAAAAAAACTTGAACAATAAATATTTTCTCTCTCTTTCTTTTTCACTTCAAGGTCATTTAACACACTGCCTATCAAACTTAACCAGTTGTTTCAATTTTTCAAAAAAGTGAATGAATGGATTTTAAGCACACTATACATTGGGTGCATTTGGAAATACTCACTCTGAATGCCAAGCACACTCTGGCACAAACTGGATCATCCGTAAATTCGGAGCACTATTTGAATGTACCGTTCAGTTGTTCAGAACACCAAACTATCAGAGCAGCAGCACGTACTCTGGGCAGTGTATGGGGAGACGGAGCCGGTAAGGGTCTGTTAATTAATGTGAAAATAGAACGCTCTGTTTTTTCAAACAATAGCGCTTTTATTTTAAAGCAAATGGTCACGTTGGATTTACGAACACACCCACGGACTGTTTTGAAATATTTGGAATATAACATACAACATAGTTTATGTAAATGTTGCCCATTTTTTAAAAAACTGGTAAAATGTTATCAAAAACGCACAATGAATAAAAAATGATGTGATTAATCTTGTGGCACCCTTGGCTCATCCTTAAGGCCCCCCAGGGTGCCTCGGCAGAGGAATAAAGGATAAAAAAAGATACAAATACAATGCAATAACTATACAAAAAAAAATAGCAGATTTTTCTTGACCTGAAGTGAGAACCATGACAACATTAGTAGGTGTGTCATATTCTACAGGAAGGAGAGACATAATGAAGAAGGTACCAATGGAGAAGTGATGTGACAAATTGACAGTTAAAAACAGAGTGTGCGGTGGTCTCACAAATAGTTGCTCTATACTTGTTTTGTGGGTAAAAACTAACAGTACAAAAATTGGTAGGTTATTAATTTAATCCTTGATTTTGCTGCTTCTGTTTAGTTCCATTGTGTATTACATAATGCCTTCCATTGATTACCCATCCTTGATGACAGTGGTTCTGTGCAAAACTGGTGGAGACGCAGGCTGATTTGCTAGACACCACCAAGGTTCCAAGAATCCTGAACGGTTTAGGTCTGCTTCGAGATTATGAGCTAATTTGGTGGAAAAGGGCTATCAGTGAGACCCCCATTAACAAATCAAGGTAAATGATTACACTGCCTCCCTGATCACTCTCCCAGAAGTATGTGTGTTTTTGTGTCTCAATACAATGGATTGGGGATACATATAGAGATAACAGCGCAGACTTTTAAACTCACTTAACAACATTCATGGTATGGCACACTGTTTTATGCACAAGTGATGAAAATAGTTTGAAGCATGAAAAAAGAGAGAGAAGTTTAAATTCTGCGTACTCTCTCACCTCCACAAACCTGGCTAATTACCATGTACAGTGTCTGTGCTTGTATTTCTGAAAGTTAAAGAAATTGCCAAATGAAGCCAATTCTAATGCTGAGAAGTGTGGCCCTAGGGGACTGCATTGAAAGTGAGGGTGAATTACCTGTGTACAGTTAGTTTTAACCTGTATTTTCCACACAACTAATATAACTCACTGTGTGATTATAGAAACTGTGCACACTTTCCTCTGGTCGCCCCTGCAATGATACAGTCTTACTTTGTTTCTGACGCACATTTGCTATCATAAGAAATCATTACAGGAGAATAAACATATCAGCAACCCACTAAATGTCATCCCTGGCATCATGCTATCTGGGTCCCTGACTGAACCTTAAAGATACGTCTTCAAGCACACCTCTGTAAATTAGTTACAAGGGAAGCACATTGAGTTCATGGTGCTTGCCAATGTTCTCTTTCTTGCTAGCAACCTAAATTATTTCTGAACTGCTGTCAGGAGGGGGGGAACAAAGGTCAAAGGGGGTGCATGCAAAAACACATTTCCATAAATTGCATCAGTGCACAATAAACTGGTGCATAGGCACATTTCCATAAACATTTGCATAAATAAGTTACAGAGGAAGCACATTTAAGTTCACAATATTTGCCAGCTGTAACAACCTTGATAATTTCTGACCTGCTGTTAGGAGAGGGGATCAAAGGTCACAGATGACCCCAGGCCTTTGGTTGGCCTGGGTTACTTCATGTACTACAGTGCAGCTCAAGAATTTTAGGTTGGAATTTGCTGATATATTCTCTTCTCCTGGGGACCTCACCATGGTTCTGTGTTCTGTAAGACCTGCAAACTGTATTTCAGAAATCCAAACAACTTTCCAGTATACACACTGAGGATATTATGGATTGCTTCTCATTTTACAACATGTGGTCAGAGTTGAAGCAGGCCTACTATAGCTGGCTCACAGCTCGCTTCACTGTCTAGCAGCAGCCCTGCAGTTGCCAAAGATAAAAAAGAGTCCTGGCTCTGTATGTGACTTTGGGGCTCAGGCACTGGGGCCTGGCAGGTAGTGCTGATTGGCACTATGAAGACTAAGTTGAACAACAAATCACCACACAGTGCTAGTTTTTGTTGAATTCTGCTGCAGAAGCCAGCGCTTTGAGAGTGGACTTGTAATTTCCTCAAAAATAAACAAAAAGGAACAACCAGTACCAACAGCACAGCCCGCTACTGGCAGGCAATGTAATTATGTGTAATTTGCTACACAAGGCTGGCATAGCAGCTAATGGTAGCCAGACAACTGGGCAAACTAAGCAAAACATCAAGACCATAGAAAATGAGTGTGTGAACAAAAAGGTTGTGTAGAAAAACAAACAGAACGATGACTTCAGTCCCACTACACTATTAGTCTGTACAGTTTGTGCTGCTTATTAAGCACTAGTTTAATGTGTCTGCATTGGACCCTAGTTTAATCAGCAGCATATCAACTCAATGCTAATATGTCATGACATGTATGTGTAACTTAAAACAGTTAGATTAACACTGGCAAAGAGCCAAAACACACTTATTCTTGAATTTCATATCATTAACTAATCTCAGAAATGCTTTTTGTGTTTCAGCTTCTTCGTCAGCTGTACTGTGATTGGGTGTACTTTGAAACTGTCAGCAATGAACAAGGTTAAAGTTCAAGTCCAAGTTTGGATGCAGAACACAGCAGCAAGGAGTAAAATCCAAGCTGTGTGTAACAAACAAGACAGTACTGCCGCAAGAATCTGCAGTATGTCTTTCTCCATATGAAAACAATGTCTCAGCTGTAGTGCTGCTGCTGATGATGTGTTGACAGCTTTGTTTTGAATGTACTGATTTAATGTCAGTATCACTTTTCTATTGAATACAGACAATTTGAAAATGATATCATCAAATGATAGCATTGCTTATATTTTTTCCATTTACCTGTGACGGTGTTTATATTTATAAATATAAATATATATAACCTTTGTATTGCCACATTCCATGCTGCAGCCCACAGAACATGTTGCAATACTGTGTTCGCACATGTTTGTGAGGTAAGCATAAGCATTCTCCTTTCAGTAGGTAGACATTATAAAGAGTTTAGGTCAACAGGCAGGTTCACAGGAGCTTTACACTGTCGACGTGCCTGGTCTATTTTAATGGACGACATAGACCACAAGCACATATTAGTGGTTATCAGCCTCATTGATATGGATTAAAGGGTCCTAAACACCTTTAACAACTTATTATGTGGTGATGGAGGAAGTCAGCTGATGTAACATTAGTATAAAGAGTGAGAAAGGCCACATTGGGGGATAGTCAGGCTGGTGTACTGGTTTAGCAGGACAGGACTGGGGTTTGTGTACAGAGTAAAACCAGCTACATAACGTTATGTTAGTAACAAAGTTACTTTAAGCCAAACCATGATGTTTTTTGCCACATCTAACAATGCAGTATTGGTGCGTAACCCTGTCAAAAGGGAAAGTGAAATCTAAAAAGCTCCTACTGATACCAATGGGCATTTAATGGGCAAATACCTGTGTTCTCAACCTACAAGTTGCAGTTGCGGGACCCTGCAAACCCATGAGTCTGACAACCACTAATAATGACTATTTAATCGAGGGATAACATTTAAAATAAGCAGTTCAGCATTATTACTGTCTAATACGAGACAGTTTTTGTGCCATATTGGTAAATTGATTGATTAAATGGCTAAGTTATTGTACAAACAGCACATACGCACACAGAAATTTAGTTTGTGCATTTACAGACAAAGTGTTGCCACTCCCGAACAGAGATAAAGTGTATGTAGAGATAACCCACTGGAATATGTGAAATGACAGAGATAGAGAGATTGTGTAAGACAAAGAGAGCGTAAAAGAACACACAGACAAACATCCAGATGCCCTTGCCCCCCACAGCAGCGCATGGAATGGCATAGTGAATGTGTGAGAGATAGCAAGTGAGACAGAGAGAAACAATACTTGACAGTATGCGTGAGCTTTAAAGCGCTTTAACTATAACAGTTCATGAAGTCAGTGGAATGTTGGTTGACGAGCAGGCTTAGATCATTCCTCCATGTGCAGTTTATCAACAACTGATGCATCTCATTTCCTGTTATTCCGGTGTTCTTTGAGGAACTAGTACCCTTTTTTTTTTTTTTTAATGCCTTTCGGAAATTTCTTTAGGGCATTGGTCATTCACACCAAATGTCCTACCAATCCTACCCTGATTTTGCTTTGGACCAGTTCTTTCTGCTAGTAATGTTCAAATTTAGCAAATAATGGTCTCGGGTGATAATGGGATGTCATTCATCAACTCAGATGGACGTTTTAGGGAAAATCTATTTCTCTCTCTCTATCTCTCTCTCTCTCTCTTTCTATCTCTCTCTCACACACACACACACACACACACACACACACACACACACGGACACACAAACACACACACACACACTTAACCACATCCTTGGCCACATCTTGTAAACCACTCTTGCAAAAGTAAATTTACTTTTGTCCAACCTGTCCTAACAATGTTAGGCAAGGGTTGGTAACCACACCTTACATGAGCACTAATCTGAGAAGACACTTGTCTTGTACAGACAGGTGCTTTTACAGCTGAAATCAGCTGAGGTAGATTTTTCAAAGTCATTGTCCTACAGTCGATTATTAAATATACTGTAGATACAGAATTTGACATGACGATCACTGTGCTGAAACATGATCCCATACTACTAGAGAAGTGTTTTTGCAGAACATTATTATGTCACAGTGAAGCTGACCTTTTGGTTGAAATGTCATAATTTCATCATCTTTATTCTATTAGACATTTGAGTGAAATTTTGTCATAATTAGTGTATGAATTACTGAGTTATGGCCAAAAACATGTTTTGTGTGGTCACAGTGACCTTGACCTTTGGCCACCAAATTCATCAATATGTTAGTAGCTCAGATCTTTTCGTAGGTAGTAATAACATCTACACCTGCTTCTGACTGCACATAAATATTGCTTGTTGTCATTAGAAAATAAAATTTTAATTTGTATTGTGCTTTGTAATGTTCAGAGTGTGCAGATACCTGTGAAACATGTAAGCTAAACATGACAAAAGGGAAAGATGAGGTTAAAAGATTAATATTAAAAATTTGAATGGGTTATTTAAATCCATTAATACATGTTTGGACATTGTAATGGAGTCCTGTTCGGGCTCCCCAACAAAGCCTTGGGCAGACTGCAGTATGTGCAGAACTCAGCTGTAAGGGTTCTCACCCGGACCAAGCCCTGGCAGCACATCACCCCCACCCTCAAACACCTACACTGGCTTCCAGTCAAGTTC
>JAPZEB010057408.1:0-10083 GCA_029783705.1 Chaetodon striatus
ACTGCTGTCTCCGCAGTTTCAGCGCCTCCGCCCAGATTAGAGCCCCGCTGATGTCCTCAGTGTCCGGCTGCTCTGCTCACTCTCACCCGGCTGTGGAAGGTAGCATACACCACGTTCATTCACATGTTGTAGCTTTCCATAGTCTATACACTTTGATTGTATGTTGACTTTTTACGTTGCTGTATAACCATGTATGTTCAGCCTCCTCTCTGAGCTCAGATCCATACATATATTTAAGGCAGGACATCTTTAAAGGGTTTAAAAGAAATTCAGTTTCGAAGAGTCAAATTAGATTCTTAACTATTTTCTTTGTTACTTGTTAAACTCTAAAAAACAATCCACTGGTTCAACTTCAATCTTTTTGAGCAGTTCAAGCTCTGACATTACCAGGTGAATAAGTCTTTTATAATTTGACAAATTCATTTAGTTTAGTACAACCAACATGATTAGCTTTGACCTCAAAAAGCTTAAGTTAAACCAATTTAATATTAAATATTTATCCAAAAGTTGTGTTGATATTTAGTAGTCAAACTATTTTATGCAAGATATTCTAACTTATTTAATTTAATTCCATCCTTCTAAAAATGTAAAAAAAAAATTTAAGAAAAAAGAAGCTTTTGACTAACCAAAGATTTTGACCAACGTCTTAAAATAAGTTGTCAGCTGACTAAAACACATTAATTAAACACACTTATCTATTCTAAGCACTATCCACTAACTCCATGAATCATTTTTAGAGTCTATCCTTAAAGTACAACAGGCCAAATCCACCATTTTGTCAGGGTTAACTTACACATCTCAATATTTAAATGAAATATATCTGATTTAAGAATTCAATATACAGTTTTCCACACTTAAAGAAACTTTTGGAATAATAATATTAATTCCTTTATGTGTAAAGCACTTTTCAAAACGAGTTACAAAGTGCTTTACATACAGTTAGTACGTAATAGTTAATAAATTATTACAATAAACACAACAAAAGATAGTAAAACAAAACTGAAGTCAATAAAAAAGCAGGTCTAAAATAGTGAGTTTTTAAAAAAGAATCAAAAGGAGACAATGTGTTAGCTTAAGCCTGAAGCCTAAATTTCTCTGGCAGGTCATTCCACAACTGAGGGCCCCGAACAGAAAAGACTACGTCACCTTTAGTTTTAAGGTTTGACTAAGGAATGGCCAGGGATGCTCAGGTTACACACAGGCTCCTCAGGTCAGGAGGTTAGCTGTATATTCTGGAGCTAACCCCCCTACGAGGCCTAAAAGTGATCAGTGACACTTTAAAATCCACTCTAAGATGGACTGACTGGGAGCCAAAGAGGTGATTAAAATCAGTGTGATGTGTTCTCTCCACTTGTACCTGGTCATGAGTCTGACTGCAGCATTTTGAATAAGCTCAAAATGATGCAATGTCACACTGAGTGCAACTTAGTAATTCCACACAGTGCTAAATAAGGGAACATTTGAAGGATGGGAATTTGAGCATACAGAATAAATTGTGCAATATTGCAGTTTAGTCATAAGCTGATGGTAACAATTTATTATTGTATTATATTATGTTCTTGTTTTCCATTATATGCTAATTGGTTTTGCACTTTTGTCTCAATAAGTCAGAATAGATCAACCAATATACCAATCAGTCACCCTTTTTTAATCTTTCATGCATTTTAAATAAGTCAGTTACAGGCCCTGCAAAAAACAGACTGCACAGACTTTGATTCTGTTTCATTTTTAGGTAGTGACATAGAAAATAAAACCAACAGAAAGAGAGAGGCCTCCACTAACCACCACTTGCATCATTTCCAGTGGGAGGTTATTTGGCGTGTGTCGTGTTGCAGTGGCAGATTTCTAACACTTGTGTGCAGTATTTGTGCAGGTTTAAACTGACAGTCTCTTCTGACTGTCATTCAGTGTTAAAGTTTTGCTCTTGTCCCATTTCAGTGTTGCTCAGGTGCTCAACATTGATTTGAATGGAAATTGAAGTCCAGTAGAATCAGGCTGAGAATGTGAGCTCAGTTAAATCAAAAGTTTAAAAATTCAATCAGAAAAGAGACAAAAATCAATCACTCAAATCTCTCATGAGCACAACTCATTACAATGGATTGAAATGAGACCAGTTTTAAACTCTGTACAGGCTCTTGTGTATTACTAAATTCTGTCCTGTAATAGATTACATTTTTTCACCGAATCACAGTCTATACCCAGTGTTTGGGCAAAACTTTAGCTCAGTCCAGTTGTGGTCGACTGGATCTGGCTGTTTATAGGTGTGTCTAAATGAGAGGATCAAACACACCCAGTCTCTGCTGACTGCAGGCCAGGCTGAGACGTGCTGTTTGATGAATACGCGCCTGACTCAGAGGGAGCTGTGATGTCGTAACCCAAATATATAGAAGCTATAGAAGCTATGATAAGACTCAAAGTGGTTCATCCCTTATACATCACACTCTCTCTCTTCATTCTTCTGTCTCTGACTCTCATAACTTCTCATAACCCAGTTTTCAGCATTTTAACAAGAATAGTCAGCTGCCAAGTGCTGTTCCTCACAAACATAGCTAAATCTAGACACACACACACACACACACGCACACGCACACACACACACACGTCCTGTGAGGTATCTCCAACATGTCACTTCCCAGTATGTAAACTATTCAATGTCATCAGGGGCTAAGGAACGCAGCAGAGCCCAACCCTGGAGGTTATTTCTGTCTCGTAGTTAACCATGCAGCCCCCACCCATCCACTGACCCGTGTGTGTGTGTGTGTGGGTGTGGTGGGAGGGGCAGGTTGTGGTTTTATACCCGAACCTCAGTGAACCTAGCAGCATTTGATTTGGATCCTTTTCTAGAAAAAAAATTAGTGGTGTTCAGAAGCAGGCTGTAGTGTGATTTGGATGACATTTGCACAGCAAATATTAAAAGTGTTTGTTTTGCCAGCAATTAAAAATGCCCATAAATATGTTGAAATCGGTGTGGCCTGGAACAAGAGATTTGTTTTGAATTATGAGTCAAGGAAAAAAAAGAACTATGATTCATTTACTGCATGAGCAACAAAATGAAGTGGTTTATAAATGGCCACATGGTGGCGCTGTTGGATCCACAATCAAAGCTAATGACTTATTTTTTGGTTCACTGTCAAATTTTCCACAAAAGTAGGTTTTTAGATATCATGCTATCTAACAGAAATACATAATTACTCAATAGCTGATAATTAAGTAAGACAATAACTGTGCCAAATATAATGATACAGTTTGTTTTTATGAATGCTTACACACTCACAGTGAGTCTTAAAGCACTACCTTGGAAACCATTAACATTTGTGGGCATTGCATTTATCATGTGGACTAAACTGAATGCACCTTACTTTACACGCAGTATGTAATTTAATAACATGCTTCTAGCAAAATACTGGTCTCTACATTGCTTCACATATTGCCAGTTGTCTTTCTACTTTGACACATGTAAACACTTTAAGATAATGAGTTCAATTACAAATCAGAGCTCCAGCATAAAGGCCACAGGTAAACATCTGGACAACAGTGGAGGACAGCTTTGGACAGGGAGATGTGGATGATGTCATGTCCCATGGCCACAGCCACAAAGAAGGGGAAGTTTAGCCAAGTTTGTGTTCTGCTTTGTTTGAGCAGTGTTGGAACATTTAGGAAAAAATGTGTGTACTGTATTAACACATTTTTTAAAAGAGTTTGAAGAGTTTTGCAAAAAGTGTTTGTTTTTGCAAGTGATGTCTAATGTTTTGCTGGTTTTTGTGTGTAGAGTTTTGCAAAAATCAGCACTATAGTTTCAAGAATAGTGCCTCAGCAATCAGACAAAAACTGTAAGAAATACTGATAGTTCAACTGTTCAGCAAAACCAAAAGAATACTTCTTCTCTGTTAGCAAGACACTGAAGTTACATTTAGTTTCATATCTGCAGTTATCATTGCAGCCTCAAGCTGCACCACACAGCTAACGCTGTCATGGAAAGAGTCTCTGCTGCTAGGGGACAACTTCAATGTGTGTGTGTGTGTGTCCCGCCTTGAGGACCACCCAGTAAAATTTATAAGGTTACTAAGCAGTGTTGTGACAGATCATATCTTTTGTGTTTGTGTTATGTTTCAGCTCCACAATGCAGGAAGGACCCCAAAATACCTACAGCAGGTACTCTGTGTGTGTGTGTGTGTGTGTGTGTGTGTGTGTGTGTGTGTGTGTGTAATTATTTAGCCCTGGAGAGCTGCTGGTTTTTTGTGTTTTAGATGTTCTGTAATCACAGGTTTTCAAAGGTATTGATTTTTAAAGTGGCTTTATCTGTATTGTTGCAGCAAGATGATGTTTTATTGTGTTGAGAAATATGCAATGCGCTCTGGTTTGTAATTTCATAGTATGCATGTGCAGTAAAGTGGCTTTCTTTCAGTATTTTACAAAAGACAATAAAACATTTGCTGAAGCGTCTTGGTCACAAATCTTTTGGACTGTTACTTATAGTGGTACACTGTTTTGAGTATACAACTATGGCTGTAAATTTTGAATGGTGGTTTTTAAAAACAGTGGTTCCCAACTGGGGGGCGTGGCCTCCCTTAGGGGGGGCCCCAAAGAGTCACAGGGGGTTGCAAAGCCCTCTTGATTTTAAGGGGTGCAATAATTTCAATGTGCAATGTGTCAAAATTTAATTCATTTATGTGTCATAAATAAATACATTTAAGGGTTATATTAAAAGCTTATTTATTTATTGAAAAATAAGTAATTAAATTTGTACAGAAAATTGTTTAAATATGTATCCATAAGGATAAGGGCGTGTGTAAAAAGAAAAAAATCCCAGTTTACATAGAGGTAAGCGGAGTAAACAGCTGATGGTGAGATGGCGAAGTGTCAGAGTAAAGCCAAGCACCTGACAAAATGAAAAAGAGGGAGTACCAAGAGTTATACTGAGTTTGGCTTCATCGAGGCAACTGACAAAATGCATCTGGCAAACTGGCAAATGAAAGTTTGAAACCCTGCAAGCTTAAGCAACACCAGAAAACTAAACATCCTGAAACAGTGGGTAAACCCAAAGAGTTTTTCCTCAGAAAAAAGGAACTCATGGTCACAAACAGGCCCCAAAACATTAAGGACACTTTTGCCCGGGTTGGCAGACAACTATTGTATCTTTTGAGTTCTCCCTCCTTATTGCGTAGGCCAAAAGCCTCACAGCATTGGTGAAATGCTGATTAAACCTGCATGCATTAAAATTGCTGAGATACTGTGTGGAACTCAGGTGGCTTACAAATTTAAAACTGTGCGACTGTCAAACAATACAGTAAAAGACAGAATTGACAGAATGGCAGGAAATGATGAGAACACGCTCATTGAAAAAATCAAGGCAGGTCTGTTCTCAATCCAGCTGGATTAAACTACCACTGTAGCAGAGGAGACAATACACACTGTGTATGTACAGTACACTGAGGAGGACAAGTGAGTACAAGTGAGCTTAAACAAGACATTCTTATGTCTGGAAATCTTACAGCCACACAAGAGGAGAAGATATTTTCAGGGTTGTTGACATGTACTTCACAAAGCATAATATTCCCTATAGTAATTTAGTTGCAGATTTGTTAAGATCCACCATTTTCAACACTACATTGCCCCTTCAGTCTGCAGTGGTACAGCTCTGTTTCATCTGTATGTGTGAGCTTTCACACATGTACAAATACAGTAAGAATGAATGCAAAGTACAGACGGAGAGCTCGACCTGTATCCCTTTATGTATCTAACACTGAGCATAAATGAGCCCTTGAGTACAATCTTTGGCCAGAGGCTTCCAGATGCTGCAGTGTTTATTACACCCCACAACACCAAAGTGATGAGTAGTATCACCAAAGCAGATGGAGTGTCCAATATGGAAGAGCTTCCTCCTCTGTGGATTATGAATGTGCTCAATCAATTTCAAGGCAATCTGGCCATTATGTTTTTGGTTTTTTTTTGTGCACAAGTGAAATTGTTGGTCTCATGATGGTGCTTGAGGCAAGAACATCAACTTCAACCTCTGTGGACTCTGATGATGGCAGTAAATTAAAAGTCCACCCTTTGGGGACCGTGAACATCCATACCAAATTTCATGGCAATCTTGTCACTAGTTGTTGTAATCTGAATCATAATGTTGGACAGACAGAAGAGCACACTGACATTCCCATTGTCAACCTTACACTACAGTGCTATTAGGGCTGTTGGTGGTTGTTTGATATGGTTGAAAGGTACTTTCTGACTTCTAGTTAGTCATCAGTACAAGACATTTTCCCTAATGAAAGATTCCGGTTTGACTCTGATGCATCAAACATGCCAGTTGAGCTCTATTGTAACTGCATATGGAACTCAGTGTTAAAAATGACTGTTTCTCTTTTCCTTTGACTGATGTCTCACTACTTCTTACTTAGTGACCTTGTCTGGTTCTGTAGTGATAGCTGTTTCTCTCAGGAGTTTCACTCCCCTGGAAAGAGATAGGCCATCGGAAGCACCATTTCATCACCAGAGAACAGCAGAAAGAGAGAGACAAAGATATACATAAAATGCTGCATAGTGACAGGCTAGATTGTGATAAGGAATACATGAATTCTGTGTTCATATGCCGTGTGTGTGTGTGTGTGTGTGTGTGTGTGTGTGTGTGTGTGCGCGTGTGCCAAGCCCCACTCTGAGGAACTAATCTATAGCTATCTGCCCATCATCTTGTCATGGCCAAAAATCTTGCCTCATCCACATCCCAAAAGAGAGAAAGGGGCAGAGAGACCCCAGGGAAATTGAAATGACTTTAGGTGCATGTGCAGAGTCATACACATGCAAGCTCACAATTCACTTTGTGTGTCTATTGAAGCATGCTGATAATAGATATATTAACATTAATAATATTAATAACAGTAATAAAAGAAATAATAACCTCCCACACTGAGATACCATCCAATTTCAGTATTTCCTGGTAAAATACCACATCTAAATTGGACACACCGTATCTACTAACAAGTGTTAGATAAACTATAATAAACATAATTCCCTGTACTATCTTCATATTTTATTGTCCTGAATGAATGCAGTTTAATTTTATATACAGAGGTTGTTTTACCAGTAGTGGAATTTACTTAAAGAAGTATTTCACCACTGGGAAGATAGTCTTTCATAAAACTAGGATATCTATACAGTAGAAGGATGCAAATACTTTTGAAATTGTTGCTGTATGACCAGAGAAAACAGAAAAAGGACTGTGGCATTCACTTTTGTTCAAGAAGTAGAAAACCTACAACTTCCAGAAAGCACTGCGCTGAGCCAGGCCAATAAATGCTCCCACTGGTGGGTGATGTCCACACTTATCCTTTTGACACAATGGCAGCCAGTTGGCTACAAACAATCTCTCACAGTAAAGCAGTAAGCTAAAACATGTTTCTGAAAAGATTTGATCTGTGCTGCTTAGTTTTACGGTTTGATCCGAGTTTTTCCAGCCACCATTTTCACTATGCAGGAAACAGTATGGCACCCAGTTCCTGCTCACAAACTCTTGCTATTACAGCTAAACTCACTTCTATATGTTCTTGGGGACATTTTAGGTGAGAAATATGCAATACAGTTGCAGAAGCTTGGTTTATATTTGATAAGCATTGCCTATTTTTTAACATTTAGTTGGAGTTTATGCTCCCTTTTGGAGAGGGACAGAGAGAGATACCCCCATTTGATCAAATTAGCTCTGGTACTTGAACAGGTTCCTTTCAGGGTTCTTGGAACCTTGGAGCTATGGGAACCAGCCCATGTTTCCACTAGTTTTGTGTGAAACCATTGTAGCTTAGAAGTGTCATCAACGGAGGGTGTTGTACAATGCAAGGCAGAAGTAAACACTAATAGCACTTATAATGACTACCTGCGTACTTTTGTTCTGTCACCACAGATATTTATTTTTACCCAAAAAACAAGCATGGACCAGCTATTAATGAGACCACTGCATGCTCGTTTTTTCTATTTTGACTAAATTGAATTTCTCACTTAAATCTCCATTGTTGCCTTCTCCATCCTCTCTTTCCAGCCTGTAGAATGTGACACACTGACTGATGTTGTCATGGTTCACACCTTAGGTCAAAGACAACCTGCCATTTTTTTGGTTCCAGCTTAGAAAAAAGTTTTAGGACCTTTTATTACCTATTATAACCTTCTATTTTCTGTTGAAATGCTCTGAATGGTTCAAAATTGGGTGCAAGAACAGAATGGTTCCATGTTGATTGGAAAAGGGGGTAGAGAGGGGCTGGTCTGTCTTTTGATTTGTGTCAGTGGTGGCAGCATAGGTGGTATAACAGCAAAATGCTATTAACGCATTCCTGCATTAGCGATAATAATCCATTAATTGCATGTAAACTAACATTATGCTCACATGGGACCTTTTTCTTTATTGAACACTTTTACTTTGTTACCTCGAGTACATTTTTCGTACTTTTTATGATACTTTGGTATACTTTGGTACTTTGATACATTTTAAATGAATATGAATTCTTCCTCCACCCACCCCTGCAAACATCTCACTTCTTTTAATCACTACCTGAGCATGTGTTTATCCCAACTCCTAGCCAGCCTTCAGCGACATGTATCTTCTTAACATCACATTATTAGAGGCATAGCCAGGATCTCTGGCACAAAATAAGCTACCTCCAAGGTACACAGAGAGGGGGAAAAAGTCAAAACTCCAGGAACACTTCTGGTAAAAGCATTCCTCTGATACAGCAGAGGTGTAGATGCCGCAGGTGGGTATAGCAACCAATGTGCTTGCTTCGTTCTCATTTTTGCAGTATTTTATTCCAATCTTTTGCATCCATCACTTCAGCTATCATCACATTCAACACCTCTGACACTCAGATTCATTCAACAAACATTCAATTTTTCATCACATACCTCTAGAGAGCAAGCTGGATGGCCTCATTGTCACAGTGTGAACTTTTGTCAAGATTCAAGATTCAAAATTCAAAATTCAATAATAATTTAATTCGCCCTGCCATACATGTCATTCTCTCAGTTCACTCAGAATATTTCCTCTCACCCCGCCTCTCCACCACACCTACCTGCCTATCATCTGTCCACACATCTCCCACTCCTGCTGGTCCATCACACCCACCTCATCAAGCCATTTCTGCTCTGGTCAGTGGCCCCACGTGTCAACCAATGACGTCCTAGGTAAATTTCCACTTGTTTCACCCATTGTACTTTTTCAAAATAAACTCCCATGTTCACAGGAAATGTACAGTTTCCGCTCCTTAAATACATATAGTCTTGTTTCAAAATAAACTTTAAACATGGGTTCACTTCTTTTTTAGTTGTACTCCTTTGGGTTTAGGCAACAGAAGTACATGGTTAGGTTTAAAATACATCAGCTGTTTAGAGCATTAGACAATGAGCGAGGGTGGTGCATTGCATACAGACACGAAAGTGTGCCCTTGGGGCATTTGTAATGGACCAACTTTTTGTATTGGACGAGTAGGGAGAGAGGGCAGGCTGGGTCATGAACCAGAAACTGTACAACACATACTATTATGTTCTGGTTATAATTCAGTTTTGAAACTCACTAACCTTGAATCATACTAATAATATTATTTTGTCTAATTGTTTCACTGTCTAATTTTTATTGTTTCTATTTTTTAATCTTGTTCCTATTTCTATTTGTTAGATTCATTTTCTATTACATTTGGTAGATACATTTTCATTTTATTTATTTGCTCTGAAGCTAGACATTTAAGATTTTCACTTTATTTTGTACTGTGCAGTAGTGTATGTGACAATAAAATTGGAAAACCTGAAATTTGTTGTGATTCACCAATAGGAATTCAGTCAATAACAATAATAATGTAGTAATAATATGCATTATAATATTATATAATGTATTGTTATGACCCAGGTCATTATTTGTTGGTTTGGTTGTCCTCGTGTTGATCTGCAGTTACCTCTAAGGTGTTCTCTCTCCTCCTGCAGAGTGTGTGTTTGTATTGGAAGGTGATTGGTTGCTGCAAAGCAGGTGGTGAGTGCTGATTGGGCTGGCACAAGAAGACTGAAGACACCGGATTGGCTCACTGCGAGACAGACGGTTTTTAAACCTTC
>JAPZEB010057409.1:0-10081 GCA_029783705.1 Chaetodon striatus
CCGACATTTCAACCGTTCTTCATTTTGAGACCACAGGTACATTAAACTGGCCTTGAATTCTTGGAAAGAAATAGTCACCACATTGGGGAAAGACGGGGCTTTTTGCCAAAGCTTGTGGAAGAACATGAGTGATTGCTGTAAAAGGCTAACAAAAATGGTCTTATCTAAAGAGTGGTGACCTGGTGGGAAACAAAGTGGAATTAAATTACAGCTCACAAATACAATGTTTGGCGGTATATCAATGTTTACTACTTTTGCTTTTCCGGTAACATTCTGAACATTCAAAACCAAAGCATTAAGTACAGACACCTTGTGCATGTAGCTTGCATGCTATTTAAGCAGACCTGTGCTAAGGTGTCTTGTACGAGTATAAACGCAGCTTAAGTGATGGGTTATTGGACCATATAAAGCTCCATTTATTCTAGCCCATCGTGGCACAGGTCTCCATAGATGGTGCTCAGTAGGGTCCTAATGGTGTCAGATACTTCTAAGAATTATTTGAGCCTGTCAGTGGCAAAAACAATCACTTTTACTGGATGTAAATTGATGGTGAACCATTGCCTGGGGAGACTGCATTGAAGCAGCCTGTTTTGCTCCTGCAATACTCTCTCAATACTGGACCAGTTTCAAAAATTGTTGCCTCCATTAGTCACTTAGACACAACAACATGGGAAAATAGGGTCCAGGTTGAGAAAATACAGAAGTTTTCCATTAACTTTGCTCCTTCTCAAGCTGAAGATTGGAACAGTCTGATGAGTGAGCACATTAAACATATATGACAGTTTGGGTATTTTCACTGAGCATTTTGTGAAAGAGATGTTGTTTTCTTGGTAAAAAGGCAAACATAAAAAAAAACAAAAAAACTGTTGTACTGTATATTACCTCTAAGTCAGTTAACTTTATAACCTTCATATGTTAAAACATCTGATCTGTGATTTTTCTCCTGTCAGGACGCTACATGAGTAATTACATGAAGATGCGAAGTTGGATGATCATGCTGACTGCTGGCTCACATGAATATTTAGAGGTCACAGACAGACAACTCATGCCTCTGACTGTGTGTGACGACTGCAATCAGCCTACATCCTCCTCTCCTAAAGAGGACAACACTGTCACATTGTCAAACTGACGAGCACCCTGGTAGCTCAACTGGAACAGCATGTGCTGTTCCTTAGCGTCCTTAGCGGTGGTCTGCGTTCAAGTCTGACTCTCTCTCCCCTTTAATATCTACCTACCCTATCAAATGAGGGCAGGAAAAACATAATCTTGAAAAAATTACTGATGTAGTTTGAATCTACATTTTTCCCACAGTGAGCCCACAGACATTTTGAAATCCTCCAACTCTGCACTGTCTGTAGTCTTTTGTTCTCAGATGTAGAGCAGTGTGGTGATGGTAGGACTCCAGTGATGAATGGCAGATGATCCAACCCATGTGAGCATCCACAGGGACTCCACAGGGAAGCCTTTTTTCTCCCCTGTTGCAGGTGGTGAAGGGAAAGGTAGACTTTCAGGATGGACGATCAGCTCATTTCACAGCCTAAAGAAAACAGGGATTTCCCCAGCCATCAAGAGCCAGGTTTCTCCTGATGTTTCTTCCTGTCATAGGGAATTTTTCCTCGCCTCTGCATCCGGTAAATAAGTAAGTAAACAACTTTAAGAATGACTCATGTGTCAGGTCTTTTTATCTCAGTAAAGGATATGGCCCATCACTTTCTAAACACGCCCTGAGTGTTATGTTAACTGAAGGAACAGTGAAAGAAAAGTAATGAAAGGAAGAAGGAAGGAAACAAGACAGATAGAAACAGTAACTGCACACAACTCTGTCTCCTACAAATTATGTTTGTATACAGTCAAAGGTTTTTTTCGAGTAACATTTTTATTTTTTATTTGACAAAGTGTTATGTTCTGTTGATGCACAGAAGTTGTAGGGCAGCTTTTGGGTTTGTAACTCCTGGTGGGTTAGGTGAAATTATCACAACCAGCAAATGGAAATAACTACACAACTGTAAGCACTGATAGCTATGGCTTTAAAACAAGTGACCCCAACAATGACTCTTAACCAGTGCTTCAGGAGTGATTTACAGACAACGTTTGATCTAAAACAGTTTGAAGCAAAAGGTAAAAACCAAAAGCAAACATCGTCTTGCTTTACATTCCACCCTTTCTCTAACTGGGAATGTTGGTAGGCTATTTGCAGTGGTAGAAAAAGTGCTCAAGTAGTAAATTGATAAGTAAAGTACATTTTATTATTAATATAATAGTAAAACTATTAATACTGTACAGTCCTGCAAAGTCCTGCATTCATTCTTTGAGTGTAGACAGAAAGAGGAGAAAGAGGAGTTATCAGCACATTGTACTTAAATTAACTCAACATCTGTTCAAGGTGGAGCTTTGAATTCTGAAATAATGTTGGATAGCGTAATGAATAATAATGTGCCATATTTTTTACTGTTATATTTTGTGAATAAAATCTGAATCTGCAAAGTAACCAGTAGCATGTCTCTGTCAGGTAAATGTAGTTGTTCTTCTCTGAAGTGGTACACAGTAAGTAGGTAGTTTACAGTTTAATTGCATCTTTTGGGTGCTTTGTGAGGCTTTTGTTTGTTATTTTGCTACACAGTGAGTTAGAATAGCAATAGAATAATACATTTAAATCTGTAGCTGTTGGGACCCAGGGAAGCAATTCTGAAGAAAGCTGCAAGCGACACTACCACGGGCCAAGCACTCAGTCCATTCAGAACAGGCATGTTTTGAGCAGGCACTGGGCTAGTAATTTAAAATTTGACATTGTTATAGTCAGGGTAATTCAGAAAAGGACTCCACTGAAACTTTCAGCAAACCTGAAAAATGACAGCTGAAATATAAAGAAATTGTCAGTATTTTATAATGTAAATTGAGCTAACGTTGCCTTTGAATTTTGGACATAGTCATAGTCAGGGTCATCCCAAATAAGATAACATTGAGAATTTCAACAAACCTCTGCAATAGAACATGGAGTTATTTAATTTACGTGAGTTTAAAAACGTGGACTTTTCAGTATATTATGATATCAGTTGAGCTGACCTTCCTCTGTACAGTAATGTACAATGAAACCACTTCAGATTGGAGAAGAAATCCATTACACCACCATCCTTTCTCAGCAAAACTGTAACGGAAACTGTTTCATCAAATTGGGACTTCTTTGCTGACTGTTTTATTAGGTATATAAAATGTGAGAAATTATTTGTACAGTATAGTGTATATACATGTAAATAGTGTATTGTCTGAGGAGACTAAAACTTAGCTGTGGGATTTTTCTGTGTGCTTTGTTTTTCTGTGTATTTAGGTCCTGGTGTTCTGCATCCTGAAAACCATGGTGGTCTTCCACAGGGGAACTGTAGCTTCTTTCCACGCTGGCTGCAACTTCCTGAAGCAGTAGGGACAAACTCCTGATCTGATCCAAGATAGTTGTCAGTGTCACACACAGAGATGAACAGAGGGTTTTATGCAAAGATGTAAAACACACAAAACTCATCAAAGCAGCTGCCTCATTCTCTAGTGGTGATTCTGAAACTAAAGCATCAGGACTGAAAGGGTCATCATAAACACAGAGATAGCCCCAAATTTGTGGCAGGCATTGATGGAGAGGTGACACCTTACAGTGTTCATGAATCTTTAGCAGATGGTGAGAACAAAGTAGTACCAATGAGTTTCTGCTATTATAATGCTATTATTTCAGTTTGGTCTCCAGGACAGTTTCTGTGTGTGTGTGTGTGTTTGGTTGCTGTACATTTCAGCCTCAGGCACAGTTACAAAGAAAAATCAACACCTTTGTTTCCTAAGACTGTGTGTTTTCATGCTGATCGGCCAACCCAGTCGACCTACTGTCACTACAACACATTCTCACTCCGACCTCGTCACATATTGACGTTTTGGTCATGGACTTTCCACATCCATCTACGACGTGCAAGGTGCCCTTGGTGTGCTGGTTGTTGATGCTCTGGGACACCGTGTCAAGTTATGCCTGTTACATGCATAATCTTCTTTCAGAATACACTTCCATTTCCAAATTTAATGTTTACATACAGTCACTTTCAAAATAAATGCACTAGGTCGGTACAACACTGCAAACTAACATTTGTTTTCCTTCAACAACAAACACACATGGTTAGGTTTAGGCACCAAAAACACATTGTCAGGTTCAGGCAACAGAAACACACCACAATGTACAAAAAGAAGCTGGAGTCGGCGCCTCATTCATTCGTATAAAGCCAAAAGTGTTTGACCTCCTGGATATAAAATTAACCAGATCTTCCACAAAGCACACCAGAGACGTCCGCTGACCAAGCCGCTAAATTCTGGTAACTAGTAAACCAAGCCTTTTCATGGGGATTGTGACACCCAAAAAATTGTATCCACGGTTTTACAGGCACCTCTTACACAATGTAAGTCTATGAGAAAAAGTCTTTTTGGGCCCCATGGCATCATGTGACAGACCAGGAAGTTGTAATTCCACTGCTCTGGTGAGTGTGTCCAATTGGCCTCTCAGCCTGGCACTGTTTTCGGGAACCTACCTGCTCACCTCCAAGGCTCTGGGAGCTAATGACATGTGTGACATTGCTCTGACTGAAAAACGTCCAAAACTGTCAAAAATATTATTTAATTCAGGAATGTCCACTCATAGAATGAATAAACAACTCAGATCAGACATTAATGCCAGATTTTGAGACTGCTACAGGCCAAATTTCAGTAGCAAAAAAATACAGACTTTCAATGCCCAGACCTTCTCTTGTTATGTTTATGGTTTTAAATAAGAAGAATAAGAAGAATTAGAAAACATGACTGTAGTTGTGGACTGACCTGACCTGAGGACAAGTCCTGGTTGGCCAGTATCTGGCACACTGCCTGGACCACTAAGGCAGTAAGAATGGGCAGCCCAGCCTTCTTCTCGTTGGCTCACTTCTCGGCTGCTTCGGTAGGAGCTTTGAACTCCACTACTTCATCAACCTCCTCTGCAGTCCCATCTGGAGCTTTGATAGGGCTGCAACATGGAAGGAGAAACAGGCTGTTATTCTTTAGCTGATTTTATTTTTGGCAGACTTTCTTTCTTTATGATAAACAAATGTCAGTGATGTGAAATAAGTTTTTACCTCCTGTGAGGTTTCTGAGGCCTTCTCTGCTCTCCCGTGCCGTTAGCTGCCGGAATATTTTCTTTGTTGGAGAAAACAAAAACTTTCAAGGTTCAATCACAGAGTGACATACTCCTCTTTAACTAGTAAATATATGGTTAATGTGAAACACTGAAACTCTGCAGCAGTCAAAGACTTGGTCAGTTTAGTTAAGACTGAAATATCTCAACTGGTAATGGATAGATTGTTATAACATTTTATAAAGACATTCATGTTACTCAGAGGATGAATCCTACAGACCTTAGTGATCCACTGAATTCACATCAAGCACCAAAAGCAGATCAAATTTTTCCACGTATCCAGTGAAACACAACATCTACCTACAGGACTGACTGGCCCAAAATATTGTAAAGACATCCATGGTTACCAGAGGATAACTCCTGATTTTGGTGATCCCCAGACTTTCTTCTGTGTTGCCACCATGGGGTTGTGGTCTGACGAGAAATGTCAACAACTGTGTGATGAATATGATTTGTAATGACTTTGGGGAGATCTTTAACGAACAGTTCACCAAATAACAAAAATATATTATTTTCCTTTTTGCTTTAGTGCTAAATATCAGTCTTAATTATTTTGGTGTGAGTTGCAGAGTGTTGGCAATACCAGCCATAGAGATGTCTGCCTTCACTTACACCTGCTAACTCTATTACTTAGTAGAAGGTTAACTTAATGATCTTGCCAGCTAAAGCAAATGTGCATGCCACAGTCAGTCCCATTGTCTCAAAAATTACTATAAATTTCAGTGTTAAATCTGCCTCTGCTTGAAAGTGTGTAGCAACAGTAAGTACTCCCATCTTCGCCGCCTTATCCCTGCCTCCTACCCATCCCCTGCTTTTGAGTCTAAATTATCAGTCAGTCGATTCACAAAGTGTTGACAAAATCCGCATGCTGTCTGCCTATTAGACTCAAATGATCAACAAATGATCATCCTCCTGGCTGCTTCGTGCTGCCTGACTGAAAGAGCCCACAGTGGCTGGCTGCTGCTTCCACACAGACCTAATGGAGGGCAGAGACAACTGGAAATGGATGCCCTCTGTCATTCTCCACTCGAGCATGTTTTGTCCACTTGCCATGTTGAGAAAAAAGGCAGACTTTAAAGAGTTTAATCTGTAACCCCAGTAATTGGTTAGTCAGGAATCTACTGGAGCCGTACAGCAATCTTTTCTCTCCTTTGTACAATTTGAACAGAAAACGTTTCCTGAGGCTAAATCACCATTGTAAATGGTGCATAAAGTAACTGAAAGGATTTAATAGTAGGATTTTCAGAGACATTCCAGCATGTATTTTAGGTACCACAAAGATGTATCCTTACCTAAAATGTTGCAAGAAACGAACAAGCACAGTGGAACAGATGTCTGATGCTGTTTAGTTGGTATTTAGTGACGTTCAGTAACACTAAGATGCTTTGTCAGCATTGTTTATCTGATATTGGAGCCACAAAGCAAATTCAATTGAATTAATTCCTCATCAAAATATGTTAAACAGTGTACAAGGCTTTGTATCACCAGTCTCTATCAATCTGTTATGTCCCCAGTTTAGGGGACTCCCCACTCTTCTTACTCCCGAGAAAAGCCGGGTACACAGTATTTCAGACAACAAAGTTAGCAGTTTATTAGTCTTAAGAGATGAGCAGTACCCAAAACAACAAACAAAAGTATACTCATTTATCCTAAACTAACCTAACAAAAAACAAAAACAAATGTGAAATAAAAACAAGTTTCTAAACTAAACTTCTGCAATATGAAACAATAGCAAAGAACATGGCGATGCCAAACAAATAGGGCTTCTCACGCCTACTTAAATTGCTTAAAGTAACCACCAAACAAAAGAATACCAGAAAACTTACTAATAACACCACAAAGTAAACTGCAAAACAAAACTCAATTCACAAATCTCAAAACTGATCAAAGGGCTCTCCTAAATAACAAAGTGAACAAGTTGCACACTAATTTATGAAACCAAGTGGTTGCCTGCAGTTACTTACAAACACACTTACAAACACTCTAACAAACAGTCTAAATGCTGGCTTTTGTTGGCAGCAATTGTTCTCCTCTTCTCTTCTCACCAACTCTTGTTGTATTGCATACAAGTGTCACCCATGTGTCGCGACTGTGCTGCCACTCTTTAATGATAATAATGTTTCTTTTGATAATTCCTTTTGTTTCTGCTTTACTAAATGATATGTCCATAATTTCTTCACTGATAAAGGGTCTGATGTCAGTCTGTCATCAGAAATTTGAAGGGCTGGTATACTAACAGCAAAACCTGTTCTCCCTGTGTTACGATCCTTGGATCCAATATATGCATCAGTTTGCATCTGGAAGCAATTAAAAAAGCCTGTTAACTTAAGTTCTTTAGCTCCCTTGATGCTGATTTATGGAAACCCCTCAGTTACACCATCCACATTAGATGTCACCTGTAAAATTAAGGAGAATGCTGGAAGTCAGGCTTTACTTTATTTGTGTATTGACAAAGACTTTGCTTCAATTCAGCAACTGGCTGACAAATTCAGATGACCTAGATTTAACTTCCTCCGACAACTTCAGATAAGAGACTATGTTCAGAAGTTCATACCATCTTATGAGACTGTAACTGACTCCACACTCAGATCTACTGTCAAGCTCCCGCCATATACTCCCCTCTTGGTATCTATCCTTTATACAGCTCTGCAGGAGGAAAAGGTGGGCGCTTCTCATATAAGATAGAAATGGGAAAAAAAATTATATCCAGATTGTAGAAGAACAATGGAATTACAGTCTAAAACAGATAAATGAATGCTCTATTAATTTCCCGACATTGCCTAATGCAATTTAAAATAGTACACAGGTTGCATATTTCCAAATCTAAGATAAATAAATGGTTCCCCTCTGGTTCTTCTCTGTGTGAGTGCCACCTAATGAAAATACAATTTTAGACCTTCCTGATTCAAGAATAGAGTCTGAACTACAAACTGTTATTTTTTATATTTCAGGGACATTTAACAACCCCACATCAGCTCTGAGACAACTTATCAACTATTTCCATATGTCAGCTAAGAGATGCTTGCTGATGTTGTGGAAGGGTAAAAATACCCCTAATGTAAATACGTGCCTTGATGATGTTGTCAGTACTCTTGAGTTGGAGAGGATCAGATATATTAGAAATGGGCAGGTGACTTTGCTTGACACCATCTGGCAACCTTTTATTCAATACCTGCAGAAGGTATCAGTGTAATGCCCTTTGCAGATTCTTGTTACAAATTTAACGCAGGATCCTTTGATTTTGTTTGGATGTCTAGGTTGGATGGGTTGGGTGTTTTATCTTTTGTTTTCTCTTTTTTCTATTGTGTTTTTTTCTTATTATTTTTATATACTCTAAAAGAGAACAATGTCTGTATAACATTTGTTAAAGCACTAATTATCTTTATATTACATCTATATATTTACCAATAATTTCTTTATTTATTTATAATTACTTGTGATCTGTGCAAACTGACAAGACTCTCAATAAAATGCTTTAACTAGGACCCTTGGAACTATAAGTATCCCTGAGAAAGGGATCTATTAGTAAACCTGAACATGTGTTTGGTAGAGTGTTTGTAGCCTGTTTTCTACCTTCTATGGTGGTGTTACTAGTAATGGCACTGTAGGGATGTATCTTTTCTCACTTAATGTCATGCCTGTAGCCACTTTCTCACTGCTCCATGCAAAACAGTCCTGTTTGGCCCTCTCTCTCTCCAAACATGGGAGAAGTACTTTTGCAGTAGGATGCCTACCTTCGGAATGCCCTTGAAGTTTTGCCCAGTAGTTCATCACTGACAGAGGACCTTCTGTCAGCTAGAGTTTAAAAAGTCTTCTGTCACACACTGGACCAATCCAGTGACAGCAATCTCTTTGAATGATCCAGTCAGCAATCACCACCTGCCTTGCATCATCCACTCACACTTTAACACATGCACACACTCTGAGAGACAGATCACAACAGAAAAATCCAAGCGTATCAATACAAAAATGACCTGGGTCATAACAAGTCACAGATGTTGAACACTTGCTACAATATTACTAACTTAAACATGATGTTTATTGTACTTGTAAACAGTTTATCATAGATAAATTAAGAAGCCCTGTTGTACAGTACCCTTTTGTTTTATGCTGCAGAGCACATATTTCCCTTCCTGGTGACATGTTGTATCCACCGTAGAGCTGGGCAACAGATATTGTCATGATAGCCGTCACCCATCAACATTTGTCACTTAAATTGGCCTAAAGTGTTTGTGAGTCACAGCCATGCATTCAGCTGTGTATAAGACAGGTGACCTCCACTCACTTTTTCAATGTGAGCTGAGCATGTAACAATGAAAGAAATGCCGGGGAAGTGGGTCCCGGAGAGCTGCAGCTCTCCAGAGGCAGCTTTGTCTCTAGAGACACATCATCTCCCTGATAGTTTTTAGGCTGAGTTTTGGCCCTGCGACAGATGATGGAGAGAGACACCCAGCTACTCTTCCTTCTGTTCAGGAGGACAAACGGCTGCATGTGCTTTATTTATCTTATACGTGTGACTTCATCAGTGAGTGCCAATATTTGATTTCAGCGCTGATAGTCGTGACTGTAGCAGCTGAGCTCCACATAGGCTTTTCGTCCTGTTGGGTTAATACAACAATGTCCTATTTTCACTGTTTTTTCCTCCTATATGAGGTCAGTTATGGTGGAGGGCCCCAGGCATTTCCCCTTTTGCTAGTCATTGTTACGATGCTGTTGTGAGTTCTTAAGGTTATGGAATTGATGGCAGTAAAAACTGATTGAAACACAGAAACCTGGTCAATAGTGTTGATGACATGTTACAGAGCACAAGTTGTGTGGCAGTAAATGTTCGTCGAATGTGCTCATGTTTTTTTGGTTAATGGTGAACTGAGCGCTTCAGTTTGCAACTTATGA